>PVIR01002650.1:0-42236 GCA_004026965.1 Petromus typicus
ACAGTCCCAAACCTCTTCTAGGAGCAAAGCCACTAAACGAGGTTATTATGTTAAGCAGATGACGCTGGGCTGGAGATGTGGCACTGCACTTGCCTGGCAAGTGCAAGGTCCTGGGTTCAATTCCTAGTGCCAAAGAAAAAAGAAGAAAATGCCATGGCCCATCTTTGTGGAGCCCTCTGATTAGAGATGCCTACTTCTTATCAGCCCACAAACTAACAGAAAGTTGCTCCCCAGGGAACACAGTAATGAGATTCCAGAGTTCTGTCAAAGTTCTGCTCCAAGAAACATAAAGTGTGGCACCTTGTCTCTCCAGGAGGTATATGAAGCTCACTGCTGGCTGGCTCTTGTCCTCAGGGCTCCTGTGATGCCCCTGGTGCTCCTGGAAGATCAGAGAACTCCCATACTGAAACCTGGCTCGCCGGAACTCGAGAAAGATGGTTCTTCCTTTCCCCACGCCTACAACTGGGCAAAATCTTAGCATGGTTAGCAGGAAGCTCAGATCTCAAACTGGTGTTGGCTTCTAGGATAGTCTTCAGGGGACAGGTAGATGGGTCCCAAGACTGGTCCCAACTAGTGCACGCAGCCACATACCCTGTCTGACTTGGTCACACCAATGTTGTCTACACAAACATCCTTCTCTGAGAGTATAGGGTTTCCCGCTCACAGGGGTCACGTACACACTTAAGCGCCTGGTTGTACATTACAAGTACAGTGGTTCTGCATGGCCCCTTTTACAAGGCACTCACAGGGGCAGATTCCATTCCTTCCACACCAGGAAAAGAGTGCCTGACCCACATCCAGAAAGCAATAGCCACTTGGTCTACTTGAGCTGGCAGTGCTACACTATCAAGGCAAAACCCAAAGTTTCTACTGCAAAGCAGTCCTCTAATAAGAACTGTGCCTGGATAAAAAAGCTGTGGTTCTTCTACAGAATGGAGTGTTACTCTGCCATACAAATGATAAGTTTGAATCATTTATACTTAAATGGACATACCTTGAGGATATCCTCATAAGTGAAATAAATAGGTCACAGATAGGTACGTATCACATCTTTTCTCTGGTATGAGAAAATAAAGATGTAAATAAGTTCTAGAATTGTATGTTATATATTGTGAAATAGAAACTGCTCAAAGTAAAATAGGGTGACGGGGGAAAAATAATGAGATTATAACAAAAACGAAAGGAAACAAATTTTATGTATATAGGGGGGCAGTAGTGTGGGTAGGGCTATGGGAAAAAATGAGAATTAAACTGTGTCTTATATTGGTACAAATCCCCATTATGGAGTGCAGTCATGATGCGTATATGTAATGTACCAATAGAGATTTCAATAAAAACAAAGAATCGTGCCTCCATCATAATCAGTAAGCAAAAGCTAACATGTGATGCAGCTCTAGAAAAGGGAGACAGCCACAGGAAGCACCTCTGCAGCTACCAGGGCCCAGAGACATAGGAGCGGTGGGTTAGAAGCAGCTTTGGGGGCACCGGGAATGATGCACTCTAGAGCTGGATTGTGATGTGAGTCTATGCATTCCCTAGCTCACCAAATGATGCACCAAAGTCCAAAACTTGTACTGTGTATTAATTGGATCTCAATAATGCCAATTAAAAGTATATTATATGAGTGAGGAGAAGCCATTCAGTAATTGTCCCAATGACCTATTTTTATTTGATGTACAGTAATGTGTAGTCTATTAAATAAATGATCTGAAATTAATAGCATCACTCCAAGTTAAAGACAAGCCAATTCCCCTTTTGTTAATCCTATTCTTTATTCTCCAGAATTTCTAAACTCTCCAATAGGAAGTCTCCAGCCTCTAGGAAACTAAAAGGAGGCAACAAAAATCACTGATTTGGAAGCAAATAAAGGTGGCCTCTGGCCCCTGTCCAGTCAACTTGGGAGTTAGCCATGGGCTGTCCACCATGGCCACACTACTTCAGGGCCTGGGAGGTGTCACACGGTCTGTGCAGCATCTGCCCAACCACACACCTGGGTTCTGTTCTCCAAAAGAAGTGGCCAGCACACTTAGGGTGGGGAGTGTGCCCTGCCATGTCCACCACAACCACACATTGGCCTTTCGACTCACTGTCCAGAAAGCAAGCATGTGCTACCTTTCAAATATCTCAAGGCCTTTGCCTCCCACAGCACACATACCGCCCCAGGGACTTGTGCAAATTGGACATGCTCCAGGGGCCTGTGTGACAGCGGTGTCTTCCAAGCCACATCCTGTCCTAGAGACCACTATTTTTGCAATCTCCCCTTAGGTCTTATTTCATTCCTGTCGTGCATGAGATGTGACAAAGGCCTCCATGCATGGCTCTGAGAAACTACCAACATGGCCCACTCACCTGGCCGAGTCCTCTGGGAGCAGAGCACACTGAGCTCCTGCGCTACTGCTCTTTGCAGAAGCAGAATGTAAGACAAAGGGAGAAGGGACAGCAGTGTGTCCCATTGTTTGTCACCTATCCACATGGTCACTTTAAAGTCAGGACAGTATCTGGGTGGTCCTAGCTCTTTACCGGGAAAAGTCAGAGGACAGAGGGTATAACACGAAAGAAAGCCCTGGGGAGGAGGGTCCCACAGCCTTTGGCACAGCCATGTTTGCTCACAGCCAGCCAGCCCAGGAAGGAAAATGATTTATTATAAGCTGTTGCAGAATATATTATGCATGGTAGAGGCATGGAAAGGTCTTTGATATGTATCTGAAAGAGCTTCAAACCCATAAAAGAGATAAATTTTGTATGAAGAGTGTCACCCAGAGGCCGGGAAGAATCTCCAACACATCTTCATATCACAGGGAATAATGAAGGGCTGCTCTCTGCACACAATCCAGGCATTAATTTCACTTAAAGAGACCATCATTTGCATACAGACGCTCTCAGCTCCCCATTATAAACACTTCTGCTACTGGGCACCTCTGCTGATGACTCCATGGTCAAGACCGGGGTCCACGGTGGGGGTTCTGAGCGCATACTTGGTTGTTCTACTTCGAAATGTTCAGCTGGTCTCTGATTCTTCCCTTCGAATCTTCTGAAGTTGCAGTCTGAGTGCAGTAAACTGCTTGGTGGTTTCATTTAACTCCAGCCTCGGGGTAATTCTCAGATTCTAACCAAAGATCCTGACACCCGCTCTCCTGGCCCAGCATGGAGTACATTTCCTTCTTGTGCTGCCTCACATCTGTCCTGCCCCTGGCTGGCTCCAGGACGTGACCTAGCTCAGGTGGAGAAGCTTTGAGCTCTCCTGACTGGCACACAGCCCCAGTGCCCAGCTCTGCACAGGGCCCGCAGAGTGTATGTCCAATGAGAACATCTCCGGCTATGGAACTGTTTTCAGCTCTGGGAGGCTGTGGTTATTTGAATTGGGCTACACCTAATTGTGGTTTTATTTGTTTTAATAACAAGATCATTAAGTGTGCAGAGTTACATGCGACACAATAACAGCAATGATAATAGTAATTGTCCCGCTAGACATCTGCTATTAAGGCATCTGCTGTTAATTGCATTAATTAACCTCTCTGGTAAAACAGCTCATGAGATTTCCACAACAGGGAGAAGAGGCCAGTATCAGGTTGCTGCATTGGTGGGGACATGTTTCCTCCACGCTATGGGCCACTTAGGGCCAGGGACCAGGGACTGGGAACAAGAGAGCAATCCATCTTGCAGCAGCAGGCCCAGTATTTCTGCAACCCACAAGCACTCTGAGGCCCATCCTGCTATGGGCTAGGAGGGCAACTGGATAGCATGGCGAACTGACCTTGTCTCGGAGGGTGGCATCCAGGGTGGAAGAGCCCTGAGGAACAGGCCCCCACCATACTGGGCCCAGAGGAAGAGCAGGGCCAGAGGGAGCACGAGATTGGCTGGCAAGACTTGAATTGTATAACAAAGACTTGAAAGCAGCTAAATGCATTCTTCTGCAAGGAATGCTTTACCTAAGGGGGAGACAGAAGCAAGTAATGAAGTGTAGACAACTGCACAGACACTGCAGTGCTTAAGATGGGAGGAAAGAACATCATAACCACTCAGTTGGCAAAGCTTGGCTGTCCTTGCTCTCTTGGGGACAGAGCCCAGGGCCTCCTTTACTCACTTTCCGAGCCACACGCTCAAGCCTTCTCACATTTTTGAGATGAGGTTTCAGAAAGTGTCTTGAAGCAGCCTCAAACCTTTGGTTAACTCTCAACTTCTGCACTTCCGCATGGCACTGGTCAGAAGGAAGAAGATGCAGTTGTCTCCCGAGGAGACAAATATACTCATGACTGGTGGAAGGCAAATCTACAGGGTGATCAAGAATATCAATCTGTTACTAAACAAGCAAAAAGCCCTGTGGTTGGTTGGTTGGTTGGTTGGCTGGCTGGCTAGTTGGCTGGTTGTTGATTGGTTGGTCAGTCAGTAGTTTTGTAGTACCAGAGGATCAAATTTAAAGAAGCTCTACACTGAACAACACCCCAGCCCTTTTTCTTATTTTCTGTTTTAAGACAGAGTCACACTAAGTTGCCTGAAGTGTACCTGAACCCGAGATCCTTCTGTTTCAGTCTTCTTAATAACTGGATAGTTTTTGTTTTTCCTGTGCTGGAGATTTAAGGTGGTGCTACATAAATACTCTTCTACCACCCTCCGAGGTCCATACCCACCTTGCCCATGCAGAAGGGCAATGAAGTCAATGCTCCATCATCAATAAGCCAAGCGAGGCTCAAGCATTGGAAACAGCAGACGTGGGCTCCAACCTAATGGCCTCGTGGGACCAACCTAATGGCCTCAGTCCTGATGGGGGCCGGAATCTGTTCCCTCACTCCAGCTCCCTGCTAGGGTGAGACATGGAAGGCCCACACATGGCCCCTAGGAAATGCAAAGCACGGATTCTTCTTTGCCCAAACTGCCAAGATGAAGTGCAGTTTGTGCAGGACTCTGTCTGACTCTCATCCGGAAGCCTCTCCACAGTGTTTGAGAGAGCCATAGTTTAGTCTTTCAAAATCTCCTTTGCTCTCTGCTCACATCTCAGGATGCATAAAAAGTGTCCTTTCTGGTGTCCCCTGATGCCTTAGGTCATGTTGGTCGGCCACATAAAAGCCAGCTGGAGAATCATTATCACCCAGCAGAGGCTCATCCCTTCTGAGGGGTCCCAGGCCGGTCACGGAGAAGAGACCCGAGCCTTGTTTTCCTCTTAGGGGTCAAAGATGCACCTGCGGTAATTAGCAAGATTGGTCCCAAGAGAGCCAGTGGGTATAGACACGCAACAAACAATGCCCTTGGACATGTACGGGAAAAAGAGCCTCTGATTTTCTGCTCCCTGATCTGAAAATCCACCTTCTGCAGCTCTGTGGAAAAACACCAATTCATTAACTGATTCCAACAGAAAAAGACATTCTCAAAAGGCTTGTTGACAACCTTGTAGCCATGGTGCAACCTTATCCTTATCTTTCATTACCCAGCTTTTATTAAGAAAAAGAAAAAAGGCCTTTGTTTTCATGGACATAACCTCACAGAGAGCTTTCATGGCCAAGAACACAAGATGAAAAGCGAACACACTTCTTGGAAGAGCACGAGGCACACTTGAAAGCACCAAGAATCTCAGTCTCCACGAAGAGGTCCCACCCCTCATTATTGGCACTGCCGGCCCTGACGGCTGCGGGCTAGATCTCTGTTCCCCGGGTGTCATCTTATTAAGTCAGGGTCTGGGAAGCCCCGAAGGGCCTCTCAGGAGGTCCCGTCTCAGCTCCACCTGGACCTCGGGACAGGTAAGGTTCACCTGCACCCTGGCTTCAATCCTTTCCTGGAGCAGAAATGCTGGGCAGAGAATACTCATGGGGACACAGAGGGCAGGCAGGTCATGGGCCAGGGGATCACCTGAGCCTGTGCCAACTTGCCACCCTTCCCCAAGGTGATAGCAGCATCCGGAGCACAACCCTCACATGTCCAGATGACCTGTGTCATGGGCTGGCACAGTGGTGAAGGTCGTTTCTCTCATCTGCCTATATTTCAGATCCTTGTATTTGAAATAATGGATTTCCCACTTTCTCTTCAAAAATCAGGAACTCTGACCAAATAAAAGCAGTTTTTGCATTTTTCTGGGAGGTTGGTGGTTAGAATGTCCCAGGTATGGTGTCCCTGAACACAGGAAGGCTGTGACATGCTTCTCAGAGGAACGTACTCTGGGCACAGCTGGGCTCCATATCCCAGGGCACCCTTCCTTCCCAGAGACACCTGGTGCTCGAGGACCTGGAGTGAGAGGCAACGAGATTCACAGCAGAGATGGCAAGAAGCTAACTGTCTCCCCTAGAGCACTGGGTCAGTCTTGGGGGCATCCTGGAACTGTGCTGCCCAAACAATGACAGTAAGTCCTCTGGCCACAAAGGCTACAGGGGTTCAGGGTGCCAAGTGGCAGGGCTGGATCAGGGAAGAGTGAGGGGCAGACTGCCTGCCCCTTCTTTTCTGGTGCTGTTCCAGGGGCTCTTTACCCCACCTCCACCCACCAGGGCCTGCACATTGCTCCCCAGCTGCACCCCCTTCCTTGAGGTTCTTCCTTCTTGTAGATGGCACCTGGGAGCTGGGTCTTTGGGGTGACCCTAAGAGCCCAGAACAGAAGTGCCCGAGAAATCCTCCACTTCCGGGGGATCAAGAGTGGAAGGGTTGCTTTGCATTTCTTCAGTCCTTTCCAGCTGTCTTTAATAGAAATCAACTCTGTAAACAAAATGTCCTCTCTCCAGATACTTGGAACATATAGTCTTCCTCAGACAAATCAACTAACCCAGGATGGAGGAGTACAGTTACCCAGGCTGAGCACTGTGCAAGTCTAGGGAGGAGAGACACAATTCACTCTGAATCTGTGCATAGTTGGGGTGGCACCATCTCTTGTCTGATCCCACCAGACTTCAGGCACAAAGAGCAGAAATCATTTTCCTCTCTGTCACCACCGTGTCCCAGTGCCCTCCAATGCTAAGAACACACTGCTGCTTCTGCTGGTGTCCAGGCAGGAGCTGGAGACCTGGCCACCCAGCAGGAGGACACAAGCCTCAAAGCGCTCTCCATCCACTCAGTGTCAACACCTTCTCCAAAGCAGCCTTGGCATTTTACCAGAAGGCTTCTCACAGTTCAGTCCAGTGAACTCCAAAGGGCCAGCGGTGTTTTGCACTTCGGCCCGCATGTGGCCACCACGGGCTCCACAGTTTGCACAGTTTTCTATTCACGCCCTGCTCATTTTGCTTTAGGTTTCATCCAACTAGACATCCCCATGGACTGAGGCCCCCCAAACTCAGAGGCAGGCAGCAGGCTGTTCCTGTGACCTCGGCGTCACAGAGTCTGGGACTAGACCTCGGACGGATAACAAAAGCCCAGGATGTTGGGAGCCTTTAGGGGGTGAAGGGCACAGGTTCCCGGAGGCTCCTCTCCTCTTCCCACTTGTGGCAAGCACATCACTCAGAGCAGGAACCTAAACGGAGAAATAAAAGAGCCAAGAAATCCAGGAGATGCCTATAGACCTGGAGTTCTACAGAGAACCCCTCCCGGGGGGGCAGGGGACTTCCTGAGGATGGGGTCATGTGATTGTGATGTCATCTCTCTCCAGCCACCTGCAAGCTGGAGACCAGAATAGAATCAGTGCAGCCCAGGCCAAGATCAGATGCCTGAGACCCAGCACTGCCAGGTGGCACGGGGGTCCAGGAGCCAGGCACCTAGCATTCCAATGTCCACCAAAAACAGTGAGTCCCCAGCCCAGAAGAGGGATGGTCACTTGGCCTCTGATTTCTCTCCTGGACCAGTGGATGAGATGGTCCTGCTCCACCTTGTTCTCGAAGACCGCCAGCCCTGCCCCTCGGAAAGCCCTCCCAGAATACCCCAAATCTCACCCACCCAGCTCCTCCGTAGTCCTCAGGTAAGCCACATCATCCCCTCAGATTCACCAAGACAGAGCCAGCGCTTGTTCCCTCTGAGATCAGAGGACATAGTGCATTGCTCTGCCTTGTGGAGGTAACAAACTGGTCACCACTGGGAGCACAGGCGCCACCCACTCACTGTCACTGCCACTGATGTCTGAGGAAAGTGAACCTATGGGGCGGGGGGTTGGTTCTGGTCATCGTACAGAGGTTTCTGCCCATGGTTGCGTGGGTCGTCACACTGGCCAGGGCACAAGGAAAGGGTTGCATGGTGGGGGGCTGCTCCCTTTGTGGTGGCTAGAGACAGAAAGAAGGGAAGGACCCAAGACTCACTGCCCTCTCCCAGGCCACAGCCCCCATTGGCCCAGCTTCCTCCCGCCAGTAATGCCACAGGCTGGAGCCAGCCTTCCACGTGGACCTTTAGGGACACTGCAGACCCAGCCATGGCACTAAAGTCCAAAGGAGGGGAGCAAGATGTCACCTCATGATGGGGAGTAACAAGCTCACATCGGAAAAGAGCAGGCACTGTGGGAATACGAAGCAGCCATCATGGGAAAGATGCCTTCTGCCCAAGCCCTTCGGGGCCAATGTGTGTAAATTACCCCTGTGGTGCCACATGGGTGAAGACTCCGTGGCCTTCTGCCGGCAAAACTGAAGGTGCAACAGTGGAATAGGATCCCCGAGTCCTCCCAACCCAATTCCAGTCCTCTTGGGACATGTATAGTGAAGTGGTCTATGTCAGAGGGAGCTGGGGTCAGTTAAGGACACTTCCAAGCTGTCCCCAGGGGCCACCAGGGAAGCTTTTCTATCCTTGACCAGTGTATCAGCAACAACCTCACAAGCCAAGAAACTCAGCTGTAGCAAATAAATAAAGACTTGTGGATGCACAAAGACACATCTGGAATAGATGTCGCCTGGGGCATTGGGGAACAGGGAGGAGGCAGCTGTCCCTCAGCCCCCCGTCATCCCATCTCTGTACCAGCAAGGAAGGAACTGTCTGAGCACCAGGGTTTTAATCACTGATTGAGGAGACTCAGATCAAATCAGCCTTCAGTTGTGTCCTGTTTGCCTCCAAGGTGGCAAATCTTCTTCCCCAGGGCAGTGGAGGAAGTTGGGGTTCAGGGGTCATGGGGGGTCTACACCAAATGCTTGGGGCCAGAAGGCTTGGATTTGGGCATTTGTCAGCTTTTGGAATATTTACATCTGTATAAAGAAATAGCTCAGGGATGGGACCCCAGTCTAACTATGAAGTTCATGTACGTCTCACTGACGCCCAAGCATACAGTGGAAAGGTGATTTTGCACAGTATTTTCACTGCGCCAGTGTTGAGGTCAAGTGTGAAGTTTTTACATTCAGCCTCATGTCAATTCTCCAAAAGTTTGGGCACATTTTAAATTACAGAATTTTAGGTTACAGATACTCAATCTGTACACAGAAAATAAGGCTTGGCCTCGTCATGGTACAGACATCTGCTTCTGCATTTTCTCCATCGTCTAAGATGTGCTGTGCTTTGGTGATTCCATTTCTAAGGATCCTGAGGGCCAAGAAAAGGGTTCAGACAAGCATTCCTTGGGCCTGGGGACCTGCGTTGACCCTGAAGTTGCAAAGACAATTCGCACAGAGATGCTACCATCTCCATGGTTACAAGGGAGACCAGGGCACAGAGTCGCATTCCACGAGAGACAGTGACAGGTGCCACCCGAGAGGTACATGGCAGGTTCAGGCATCACGGGCTGGGGGTGGACCTGCTGGGGAAGCAGGCTGGTCAGCATTGGATGTGTGACAGCTTCCTGGTGGAGGGGACCAAGTAGACGAAGGCATGATGCCAGCACAGGCAGGTGGGTGCAGAGCTCCACAAAGTCGGCAGCCTAGGGGACACAACAGCATCACATGACACAGGCTGGAAGAGGCCAGGGCAAGAGAAGCACATCCCAGGTGCCTCATCTGTCCTGCTGTGACCGCCCAGCTCCACATTTTCCTACATCTGTCCCAGTGAGGTGAACTCTAGAATGGCCCTTGTGATGCTGGCTTACAGCCATGAGTGACAATGTGTGGCAGGGCATGGGGAGAAGAAAGGAGAGGACTATGCATGACTGGTAGCACTTCGAGGCAGTGTCTGGGAAGAGGACAGCAGGGTAGGCGGGTGGAAGAGATGACATGACTTTCATCTCCAAAATCTAAGGTGCAGGAAGCCCCAGAAGACAGCGCGGAGACCGGAAGACACTCTGGCTGAGAGCAACACACAAGCCTCCTCTACGGACAGGGTGGAAAGCCAGGACCCTGTGCTGTGCTGAAGAAGATGCTCGGCTGTCCTCATGCCCACCACGACTCGTGGAGGAACAGTGGTTCACCGAGGCTACCAGCAAATCCTACAGCCCATAGGCTCGTGTGCAGCTCGGCACAAGTGTTAAAATGCACCTTCTCTTCCAGCCGCTCATCCTGCTGTAGGAAAAGTTAAGTCTCTGTCTTGCTCACACCAATGGCAGCTTTGTGCACAACAAAGGTCGGAGCAGCAGGGCAGTGTTGCTTACCGGGGGTTGGGGGAATATGGGCTAACATGGCACATTCTCCTGTGACACAAAACAGGAGGAAAGCACTGGCTTTTCCAAGTGGGACAACTCCTTATCACTCCACAAAAGAAAAATACACCCCCACTAGGGATATGCATGAAAGAATTAAGAGATTCATATCACAGCAATGTATGTGCACTCGTGCTCATAGGAGCTCAGTTTGTGATAGCTAAATCTTGGAAACAACCCAAATGCCCATCAACCAGAGACTGGATAAAGATGTGGCTTTTCTATAGGATGGAATATTACTCTGCCATAAAGAATGTCAAGTTTGAGTCATTTATACTCAAATGGACGTACCTTCAGGACATAAATGAAATAAATAAGTCACAAATGTGTAAATACCATATCTTTTCTCTGATATGAGAAACTGAAAATGTAAATGAGCTCTAAAATGTATACTAGATATTGTACAATAGAAACTATTCAAAGGGAAATGGGGTAGGGGTAAGTAATGAAGGAAAAGAAAAAATTATGATGGTAATAAAAAAGAAACAAAGCTTATGTATATGGGCGTGGAGGGTTGGATAGCAGAATGGGAAAAAATAAGAATCGAGTCCTGTCACATGCTGGTACAAATTGTCAATGTTGAATGTGATCATGATGAGTATATAAAATGTACCTATTTCACAATAAAAAAAAGAAAAAGAAAAATGACACACACGATGCCCGATTGTGGATGGCTTTTGAAAGGCACGCTGTGTACGTAGGAAGATTGTTTGCTTGTTTGTTTGTTTATGCATAATGCCCTGTGGGAGGGTGGAGAAGAGGCTGCTGCCATTTTTGTCTCCAGGAAGAACACGGACTCTGTGGCAGGAAGACAGAAGGAAGAAGGACTGTCATGCCCTTTTGTTATTCTTAGACTTTAGATCTTAAAAAAAAAAAAAGTCTCTGTAAAAAATAAGCACAAAAACCCTAGAGTCAGAATATAGCTTCAGGTAAAAATAACGTGGCCACCTTGTGCCCCTCACCCACCTTTCACCTTTTCCCTCCATCCCAAGTGTATAAAACGCTCCCGGTTCTGACTCTCCTCACCTGCACAAGCTTTCATAGTTCAGGTGCAATTCCCAGAGTACAGAAAGGCTGGAAATGTGGGGCGGGTAGAGCGGCCCTGCGGAGACCACTGCGGGGGGGGGGGATTGGGGGGGCACTGCGGGGGGGCCACTGCGCGGGGGGGGGCACAGCAGGGGTCCCAGGGAGGGTCAGTGAGAGGCACCCACATTTGCTCACCATTCCAGCAGCCAAACAACCAGGTCCTTCCAATCTGTTGAAGATTTCCATATTTTAATACTTTCTATAATGTGTGGAAATATAGCACCAATATAAACTTTGGATAAGATATAATTTTAATTAAATGTATCATATTTGTTATATTTTCTTAATCACTGGATACAGTATATCAATGCATTTGAAGTTTTAGAGTAGTTTTTATATTTTTAAACATAAAATATATACATACTTACAGACAATATTCCGACTTGTACGACGACCAAGGGAAAGACGCACATCTCATATCCCACACCCTTCTCTGTGTCTGTGCACACGGAGAGAAACCATATGCAGGACACCGTGTGTAAAAGCTTGCGAGTGTGTGGTCACTGCCTGGGGCAGGAGGGTGAGGAGGAGAGAAGGAAAGACAAGAGGCTTGAGATTTTTATTCTGAAAACTTTCTGCACAGACAAATCTCACTCATGCAGGTTTTTATTGATCTATGTTGGTGATACGTCATTAAATTCATCGTGGGAAACTACACATCCACTCTCTCCCCCTTTCCCCTCTCCACCACGTCTACTTCCTACTTCCTCTGACTTCTGCTTCACTTTGTCCTTTAGATTATTTGTATTCTGGGTTTCTCACATAAGCCATGCGTTTATTGCTACATAGTAATCCCTCACATCCTAGAAAACTGGTTCTAAACAGGCGCAGGTTGGTGCCTGGCGTGACGAGTGTGGGCCACTAGAGGGCGCCAGAGATCGCCAGTGTCGGGGAAGGGAGGAGGGACCCTCTGCCAGCTCTCAAGAACCTAAGGACGAAGCTGACCTTGGAATGCAAGGCTGAAGGCCCTCCTCTGCTGCCTGTTAGGTCTCTGGGCTGTTCTGGACGCCGGGGTTGTGCACCCTCGAACAAGAGTTCTCAGGGTGCTGATCTGGATGTAAGACACACTTGGTGACTCTGTGACAGCAGAGACCTGGCTTCTGGGGACCAGGAGGCCAGCATGCCCCGATGACCCGGATGCAGCCTGACTTGGCCTCCTGTGCAGTGTCAGGGACCATCCCAGGCTTCTAGGAGCCCAAGGGTAGAGGAACCAGACTGAGCCAAAACTTTGGGCTGGGCAAACACTGAGCTGGGACCCAGAGCACTGAGACCTCAAACTGATGGCCTCTTTCCCTCGGGTCCTCCCTCAGGCCTGGGGGATCTGAGGCCCCTGTAGTCCATTTTCAGGCCTCAAGTGCAAGGGGATCTCTGTGTCAGTGAGAAAAGACAACCCTGGGCACTTACCTACCACACATCCGTGTTTCTCACGGGTCCTTTTCTAACTTCCTTCCTTGCTAGATACAATGAAACTTATATTATCTATACATTTCATCTCAAAATGGGAAATAAATGATTACTAAACATCTGCAGTCACAGAAGTGACTCCAAGGCTGGATGTCACACACAAACCTGTAGTCCCAGCTACTCGGGAGGCTGAGGCAGGAGAATCACAAGCTCAAGTTCAGCTTGGGCAACTTAGTAACTGAACTGGGCCTTGTCTCTAAAAGTAAAAGGGTTTGGGATGTGGCTCAGTGTGAAGGCCTTGGGTTCGTCCTTGAGAACTGAGGAAGGAGGAGGAAAAGAGACTCTGAGTCGGGTGCAGTGGCATGTACTGGTTGTCTCGGCCACTCCAGAGACTGAGGCAGGAGGAGGATGGTTTGGGCCCAGGAGCTCAAGACCAGGCTGGCCAACATCATGGAATCTTACCACAGAAAGAGGCGACTGTGATGACTGAGAACTTGGGTGGCCCCACCCCAAATGATCATCTTCTCAAGCAGCAGAGCTTCTCCTGGGCCACACAGTGAACCAATGAAAGGACTGGAGAACACACAGATGCCCCATCCTGGCCGGAAGGCCTGCAGGGGCTCGAGGGACCCAGCCTGACCATTGGCAGTGGCCGGTGTTGTTCCAGCTCCCAGCGGATTCTGACGCACCAGGCTCTGTGGACAGATGAGGGGCTCCAGGGATGTGTTGGAGCGGAATGCAGAGCTCAGTTCTGATTCTACCCATGTCTGAGTCTGAGGCTCAGTTGCTTCCTCCCCCACACACCTGCATCCTACTTTTCACTTAGTGTAAACTCAGCTTTTAAAATAGAATCAAGAGGAAGGCAGGGACATGGGAGAAATAGCTTAACCAACATGGTTATGTAAACTCAAATTTTAGTTGCCTTCTTTAAAATAAAGCAGGTCTTGGGCTGGGGATTTAGCTCAGTGGTTCCGGCACCTGTCTTGCAAGCGCAAGGACCTGGGTTCGATCCCCTGATAACCACATACAATACTGGGTGTGGAGACTCACGCCCAGCAGCAATCAGTACTACACACCACAGTATTGGGCGTGGTGGCTCACGCCTGTAATCCCAGCACTTGGGAGGCAGAGGCAGGAGGATTGCTGTGATGTGAGTTGGAGGCTGAGCTCAGGGCCAGCCTGAACTACAAAAGCAAGACTCTGTCTCAAAAAACATTAAAAAAATAAATAAATAAAATAAAATAAAGCAGGTCTTGGCTGGGGATGGTGATGGCTGCTCAGCACCAGGCAGCGGTGAGGGCCGGGTGACGGGTGTGCCAGTTACCCTGACCGAGGTGTCGCCCAACCTTCACATGAGCCAAGTCATCTCACTGTTCCTCATAAAGATGCACCATTGTGATCATCAATAAAAGATACAAATTCCCATATCCCTCTGACAGGACTAGAGAGTTCCTGTCTGCTCAGACCCCCCCCCCCAGAGGCAAGACAACATGTCCCGGGACTTTTGTCTGATCGTGGCAGGAAGAAAGATCAGGGGACTCAAGAGATGCAGCGCCAGGGGAACAGAAGGACAATGATTTCCACTTTGTCGTAGCCGATGGCTGGAAGGCTGCTATCAGGCAAGAAGGGTGGTGTGAGGAAGCGGAAAGAGAGGCTCCACTCGGGACATGTCACAGGCAAAACCCAGGATCTAGTAAAATTAATCAGCACTGATGAATGGCTGGGTAACAGTGAAGGGCCTGTTTAATTTTATTTCATTTGTTCACACAGAGACTCACTATGTAGTTCAGACCGAACTTGAACTCACTATGTAGCACACACTGACTGCGAACTCTCTCATCGATCGTCCTGCCTCAGCCTCCCAAGTGCTGAGCTTTCAGACATGTGTCGCCGTCAGCTGTACCACCCTCCTGTGCCCGCGCCCATATCTGACACTCTGTGCTTCTTCACACTTCCGCATGCTGAAGTCTCTGCATGTCAAAGCCTGGACTTCTTTTAACTCACCAGAGAAATCTTCCAGCTGCCCATTTAACCACTGATTATATTCACAAAATAAGACATTTAGAGAACTGGACCTAAAACTCTCAAGAGGCTTGCACTCTTCCACGCAGAAACCAACCAGCCTCCAAAGTGTGTTTGCCCAGATTGGAGCTCTGTGAGAGGAACCTGTCCCCGGGCCTGCAGCACCCCCTGTCTCCCTGAACTAGCTCACTGCCCCGAACTTGGCTGTGACCCTAGGCCAGGGAGGGAGATCGCCCCTCCTCCCCCACTCCCCTCCCCTCCCCTTGGCACCCACACTGGCAAGCATTCATCCTCCAGTGACGCCAACTTCCTCTGCATCATGTCTGCCCGCTGGCATCTGACACCCCCACAATGGCAGGAGCAGCGGAAAGGAGGCAGGATGCCAAGGTTGTCCCAGGGCCCAGCGATGCCATGTCCCCATCCCAGGACGAGATGACCCGGGCTTGGTTACTAGTAGGTAATCTGAGAACCTCCTGCCTGCTTTCTCCTCCAAAGTCCTGTGGATCCATTATAGTTCATTTTCAAAATTATGTTTCCAACACTTGTCACACAAGGTTTAGAATCCTTTTTTAAAAATCTTACCAACAAGACTAACAGTGAACTCACATAACTATAAATACAGCATGCACGGTGAACAGTTGGTTCTTGTTGAAATACTGAGTGCGGATAGATGTGTGTGCGCGTGTCTATCTGGCATGTGCTCCTGCCTGTCTAGAGCCATATCTCCAGCTCCATGCTCCCAAATCCACACGTCTGTATCTACAGGAGGATTCCCTCGGGCTGCACAGCCAGGCAACTAAACGAGCTGTATCCATGCGCCTAACCTTCCCTCTGAGCTCCACAGCACAGCCAGGCTGTAAGCACCATCCCAAGGCCTTGTTAGACCATTCCGGAAACCTTACCAGAGAACAAAGCACAGGTGCCATGATCTCCAGGAGGAGATGGCCTGTTCCTGGCTGGTTTCCAAAGAGCCCGACATTGGACCTGATTCCCACCCCAGCAGAAGTGGCTTCCTCTTCTTCCTACACCTTCCGGAGCTCGAAGCCCATTAGTTTACATACAGGCGTGCACTGCCCACGGCCAGCAGAGACAGCCTGACTCTAACACTTGTTTGGGGTAATTTTTTAATCTTTTATGCATTATGTGATTTTTGTAAAAATGTCATCTATGTGATTTTTACGTTTGTACATTTTATAATGGTGAATACTATGGTAGTGTAACTGTAGTATGGCATTATTATAATTTCCAAAAATTGAAATTTTATGCTGCTGTATATATTGTAATGTGCCTGGGGTGTGATCCTTTTAAGTGATGAGGTTGCAGATGTGTAAATTTCATAAAACAGCTAAGTGAAGACAGAAAACCATTTCAGAATGTCTTTCAGAAAATGAAGCAAGCTCCATTCTTCAACACATCTTCCAAGGCTAATATCAACTTGACACTAAAATGCATAGTAAAAGGAAGGAAAATTGCTGATGACTATGTCTGAAGGTAGATGCAAAAATCCTAAACAAAATAGAGCAATCTGAATCCAGCAATATAAAGCAAGATGCTACCTCATCGCTAAACTTAGTTTATCTCAAGGACGCAAAGCTGTTTTAATGTTAGGAAATCAATTGATATCATTTATCACATTACAAGTATAAAACAAAAATAAGGATGATCCTTTTATCAATGTCACAAAGCAATTCATAAAATATAACACTCATTTATGACTTAAAGTAGACACGATCAACAAACTAGAAGAGGAAAGGGGCTTACCAGCCATGCACAGAGGGGCACAACTATGGTCCCAGCTACATGGGTGGCTGAGGCAAGAGGGTCTCAGGAGCCCAGGAATTTGAGGCCAGCAAGGAAGGGAAAACGAGAGCTCTGTTAGTATAATAACGGGTCCTACCGTAAACCTTCAGCCAGTGTCAAACTTAACACTGAGAGCTTCTGGGCTCTCTTTTGGAAATCAGGATAGAGACAAATATGCCCACAATATCCACTTCCTGTCCACACTGACAGTAGCAATTTCAACCAATACAATAAGACAAGAACTTATACACTTATATGTCACTTAATGAGGGGGATTCATCCAGAGAAATGTGATATTAGATGATGTCATCAAGCAACCACAGTGGAGTGAACTTACACGAACCAAAGGCTCACACATCACCAGGAACATAATCCTTAGGTCCTCCATCATGTATTCCATCTGTCCTGGGCTGAAATGCTCTGTGACGTGTGACTGCATTTGTAGAAAGACTTTGTAATTTTAATTTTTATCAGTATATGTTTGCGGTGCACAGCAGGGAGCTGGTGCATAGAGAATACATCTTAATTTCCTTTTCATCCTTTTCTCCTCTGTTCCCTTCCCTTTATCCCTTGATCCCCTTTCCATGGGCAAAAGGTCTATGTCCTTGTTTCCTATTATCAATCTTTATTTTTATCTTTTTGTCTCACCTATTTTTAAAGGAACAAAACTGTTATTTCACAGATGACTCTACATATAGGAAACTGAAAGAATCTTTGAGATATTAGAAGTTATAACAGTTTCATAAGTGTATAAATTACAAAACTAATGTGCAAAAATCAATCTTTATATTAATAACAAAAATCTCAACTATGAAATTAAGAATACCTCCTATTTGCATCAAAAAAATATCAAGTACCAAGAAATAAATCTAACAAAAGACTTCAAATGGCAGATTTTGGTTAAGAAAGACTTAAATAAACAAGAAATAAGGCCATATTCAGGACTTGAAAGACTTAGTCATAAAAATACCAATCTTACACTAAACTGGAGTATGAATTAATTGCATTCCCAATTAAAACCCTTACAAGCAGGTTCCAAATATTAGACAGAAGCGAAAAAGACCAACCATAATCATAATGCTCCTGAAAAGAAAACACAGTGAATTTGATGTACTCAGTGACAAGGGGTAAAATAATATTACATTAATTAAAACAGACTATATTATTCAAGCACTACTAAATGAGACCCTGGAATATAGGAACATTTGATGGATGACAAAGATAAAATTGAAGGGCAATGGGGAAAGAACTGCCTTTCCGGTATATGTGGCTGTGACGAGTGAGTATCCACATGAAAAATGAGACGGGATCTCTACCGCACACCCTATAGGAGGCTCCAGGGCTGCCTTCTAGGGGAAACCCAAGCTGACAACAGAACAGTGATGATTTTAGAAGGTATCTTTGGCAACTTCCTTTTTAGCATGACGATAGAGAAAGATTCCTTGAACACATACACAAAAATACCAACCACAAAGGAAAAAGCTGATAAATTCGACTACATTAAGAATAACGTTTGGGAGCTGGGGGCGTGGCTCAACGGGAAGCGCAAGCTCAACCCGCAGGAGGCCCTGGGCTCAATCCTTCCGGCACCGGAAGAAAGAGGAGGAGACAGAGGAAAAGGGCGGGGATGAGGAATGATAAGAGAAAGACAGTGAAAGAAAAGGAGAGAGAGGAGGAGGAGAAGGGGAAAGCTAGGAAGAGAAGGCAACAGTGAAGAGAAAGCAAGATCTCATTAAAGAGAACTGAAAAAGATACCTGACAGAACGGGAGAAAATATCTGGGGCACATAAAATAGAGAGCCAACTACATACAAATGCCTGTAAATCGATAAGAAGGGGAGAAAATCTCACAGAAAAATGAACCCCCCAAAATCTGTTTATTCACTTCACAAAAGTCAGCCTAAAGAGCCAACAGACATTGGAAAGACACCCATCACTACTGGCAATCAAGGAAATGAAATTTAAGGAAATGTTTCTATTAGTCAAAAACTGAAATACCCTAATGTCCATGAGGTGTAAATAAATCGAGATGAAGTCTCAATACTTTACAATCCAAAATAAATAGACTCTAATCACAACACAATAATATGAGTGAGTCTCAAAAACAATGCAGTCTTTTAAAAAGAGGAAAAAATAAATACAACATAGTGTTTATACATGGCTCCATTTATAGAAAGAAAATAATCAGGCAAGAGCAAATAGAATGCTTAGAGATTCATCCTTCGTTGGTAAAACTGTGAGTCAAAACAAAATAATCATTACAATGAGTCAGGACAGAGAGGCAAGATTTGAGGTGTGGCCGCATGCTTTCCTGCTTTCCTTGGAAATTACACGCGCACACACACACACACACACACACACCCCACTCACCTCTGATACTGGGTATAAGAGATAAAGCCACAAAAGGGTCGTTGATCTGTCTCAAAGAACCAGAACCTTTGTGTACATTTATATCTGCATCTATACAAAGCACTATGTTTTCAACCAAAAGAAGATCGATCTTTTCTGGGGCAGTGGGGTTTGGCTAGCGTTCCTTCCCCTGCTTCCTGAGCCTTTTCTTTTTAATGAGTTAATTCTTCTGACTCTTGACACGTGACTATGCCAGGACCTGGACCTCTCTTCCTTCTGGTGAATGCAGCTCCCGACATCCTTCCCAGGTACCAGCCTGAGTGTGCAGGAGAAGGTGGAGCCCAGACATGGCGGGAGGGAACACAGGGCCACTGCGGTGGTGGGATATGAGCAGGTGGGTCACAGGCTTGGTCCCTAGCACAGCATGGCAAGCTCTGCTCCTAAAGCAGAGCTCAGTGGGGGGCCTTAGGTCACTGGGGTGACCTCATTCACCCTCATTCTGCTTCCTGACCTGCCTGTTACCCACCATTGCTATCTACTGCCTCACCAAAGGGGCAAACAAGTGGGATCCCAGCCTGATCCTGGACTATCCCTTTCCAAAACTGTTTACTAATAAACCTTTCCTCTTCATAAGTTTGAGGCCTCAGGTGTTTTATTAGAGCTTTGGGAAGTCAACTAATGCAGGAAATGAAGGAAAGAGTTGAGAGGCAGACTGGATTAGGAGAAGTGGAGGGAGAGGGAGCCCACGCAAGGTGATGGCAGCTCGGGAGAGCTGGAGATGCTTCTCTGAGATCACATCTTGCCTACACTATCCCCTCCGTGGCTCTCCAGTGTGGGCAAAATGCAGGACACATCATGTCCGTGGACCAAGACCCCAGGCCTTGGCCTGGCCTCTCTCCCAGGTTCCTCCCTCCATATACTCCTCTCAGCTTTTCTTCTCTTCCAGAGCCTAACTCTTCTGCTACCAGGGCCTAGGCTGGAGCCACCTCCTCAGGCTCCCTAGTCCCCGCTGAGCCTCCTCCACCTAGAACATCTCCTATGACTCACCACACGCCATGTCCAGCTCCTGTCAGAGGGCAAGATGGCCCCTCTCCTCTCCCTCAGGACGCTCATGTCATCCTTCTCCTCAGCCAGGAATCAGGATGTTCTACCTTGTGTCTGTCATGCATCCCCGCAAATGTCACAGAACATGTCTATGTTACTAACATTTAGATTTCAGTTGATCATACTGATTGTCCATACATATCATGGAGTAAAGGAAGTTGATCCAGTATGTACCCACAATGTACAGAGACCACCTCGGGCTCATCTGTCACCTCAAACACCTCTTCTCCAGCTATGCTGGATATATAATAATTATTGTCAGCCGCTCTGGAGACCTCTGTCTGTTCCCACTGTGCCTCTATGGATCTGATTTCTAAGCTTCCATGTCTGAACAGGAAGGCATGGTACTTACCTCTCCTGGCTAATTTCACTTATCCTCTGTCCTCTGGGAACATCCATGTTATCCCAAATGATAGTCTACTTCCTTCTAAAGACTGAGTAGTTTCCCACACTGCCTATAAACCCCTTTTCTGGGGCCAGGGATTTAGCTCAGTGATTCTGGCGCCTGTCTTGCAAGTGCAAGGACCCAGGTTCCATCCCCCGGTAGCCACATACAATACTGGGCATGGAGACTCATGCCCAGGAGCAGTCAGTACCACATACCACAGTACTGGGCATGATGACTCACGCCTATAATCCCAGGGAGGCAGAGGCAGGAGGATTGCTGTGATGTGAGTTTGAGGCTGAGCTCAGGGCCAGCCTGAACTACAAAACGAGACCCTGTCTCAAAAACAAACAAGCAAAAAACCCTTTTCTTTGATTCATTCATCTACACATGGGCCGCACTATGGCTGAGGTGAGCTGAGGTGACCCTGGGTGTGGCCCCCAAAAGGCTTACAGACACCCAGGTCACTGTGCTGCTTTTCCCTTTGGCAGCACCAGTGATGAAGTCCCACCTTCCCGAGGGCCCCTGGGGGCGAACAGCATGTGTCCCCTGTGCCGAAGACTCTGAGGCCCTCTGAGATTCTCCTCCCTACACACTGGGCAGGGTTCCACCAGATCTAGCAATCTACATCCTTCTCACCGTGCAATCATTTTAGGTTTGCAGAAAGGTTACAGAACGCACGCGGAGGAACAACTCTCACTCCAGGTGACAGGGACCAAGTAAGAGCGGCAGCTTTGTCCTCAGAGAATGCACACCTCAGAGGCTGGTTCTACAAGGTTCTGTGAGCTTTTCACATTGCACTTTCCCGTTTCTATAATCACAGCACAGTGGCAAAGGCAGAATTCAGCATGGACTGAACCACCGCCTTAACTGGATTGCACGACTTTTCCACAGAGCCTTCCTCTGCTCCAGCGCCAAAATCCAGGACCTTATGCTGCACCAGCAGCCCCAGCTCTGTGGCATCCTTGTCCTTTCCAACTTTGCTGGTTCCCCTGAGTTCAGGAAACGTCCCCTTTGTGTGGGTCATGTGCAAATTAACTCTGCAATAACATCCAAGTGATGCTGACCAGGGAACTCCTCAAACAGCCTATTTTGGGGACCAAGCACCTTTCAGACCGATGCCTGTTGAATTCTCAGATGTCAAGATCCCAAATCAAATCTACCCTCCAAATCCAGGAGCTCCTGCTGCTGCAGATATTGAGAAGCTCAGCCCTACAGCACCTGTTACAGCCCCTAAGGTGCTCTGGGAGCTGATGGGAGGCTGTGTCTGAGGGATGGAAGGGCTACGAACTCTCCTACTTGCTCTTCTCTTCACCTCGGGTGCCATGTTGGCACTATGTTTTATTGAAGTACTCAGAGCAGGTTGTGGCAAGAGCCAAGAAGAGAAAGCAAGTTTACTAACTTCTGGTCTCACTTTCTCTCCCTGCCCCCTATGCATTACTTCTAAGTAATCTTATGAAAAATCAGCTCCTCACATCCAATAGCAGTGACTGGGTTGTACTCCAGCCTGGGCTGACCTGAGGAACTGCTGTGGACCAACAGCTGAGGGGAGACTATCAGGGGACTGAGATACCAGACTGTGTTGTCCCCAACAACCTCCTCACCAGTCCTGACCAGCTCAGTCATGGTTGGGCCAAGGGGAGCTCTGAGCACACTCACTAGCCAAGCACACACTACCGAGCTACAGCCCCTCCCCATAATGACTTTGGAGATTAAACCCCAGGCCTTGTGCATGCCAGGCAAGGGCTCTCCCACTGATCCCTTTGGCAGTGGAGCGTTCTCCGGTTGTGGGTGTGCCTCTCAGGCCTGCACCTGTGAGGCTGCTCACAACAACCTCAGGAACGATTCCCACTCCAGGTGACAGGTAAGAGCAGCAGCTTTGTCCTCAGACAATGCACAGCTTGGAGGCTGGTTCTACAAGGTTCTGTAAGTGAACCTCAGATGCCTCAGGACCCAGGGAAGTTTCAGGGTACCAGAACTGCCCTATGGCTGGATTTCAGTGCTGGTTCCATGACTACTGTGTTTGTCCAAAAATAATAAGAATGCACAATGAAAACAAATGAATTTTCCTGTACATAAAGTATGCCACAGTCAACCTGACCTTCCTGCCTCTCCCCAAAATCATGGCACAATAGACACAGCTTCCTGACCACCAGCAACTGGCCAAGCAGCAGAAACCTGGAGCTGCAGGTGCAGGAATTCCCTTGCTCAGCCTGGGCCCCAACACAGCTCTGAGGGGCTGGCAGATCCTGGGTCAGGGGATCCCAGGAGGCAGAGTGAAGGAAGCTTCAGAGAGAAAGACAGTCATGGGCGTGTTAAGCATGTGTTCATCCTGACCCAGGACTCAGCACTGGTCCTGGGACTCCTCAGCCTTCTACTCACCTGAGCCAATTTCCTAGTGGGTTTTCTTCCCACTGCCTGACAGGTGTCATGGTTCCATCTCTCTCCACAGGCCTAAAACCATGGTTTTCCTCTGCACTCATAGGTCGCCACATCTCTCCATCACTGTTGAAGAACATCTGCACTGCTGCCGGGCCATGCTACTATGAGCACTTGTGTGTGATATGTTTTTGTGTGACCGTAATTTCTCTTCCTCCAAGTACCTGTGAAGAAAAGAGGCAGGAGTTTTAGAGAACACTTTTCCAACCCATGATATGCTTCTTTGATAAAATGCCTGTTTAATACTTCTCCATAGTTAAAAATCGAGGACTTATTTTGAGTTTTGACTATTAAAAGAGAATCCAGAAATTTAAATTTTGTGTGGAACTTTCAGACTTTTAAAATAAGATCCTATTTAAGATATATAGAGGGAATCCTGCTCCTCCTGGGTGATATGTTCTCCAAGGTAACATTTTCAATCCCAAGTCTTCTGAATCCAAACCCAGTGCTCTTGCCACTATACCAAGACCCTCAAACCAGAACACTATATGGATAGAATATCCTACCATGACCATGAACTTGATGATCTTTCCCAGCATCTCAGCACCTTCACTGAATGACCTCACCTTCATTAAGATAACCAGGAAATGAGACACATAAATGTCACCCTCAGAGGCATCACAGTGAAACATAAGTAGCCAAAAAATAGGGCGGTGGTCATGACGGGCTGTGGAGAAGGAAACAGGAAGCTGTTATTTTCTGGTGTATTAGTCAGCTTTTTATCACTAAGGCACAGTACCCAGCTCCCAGAACTCAAAGGAAGAGAAGATTCATGGGGCTCACAGTTTAAGGGACTCAGTCCATGGTCGACTGACTCCAAGGAGGAACACCATGGCAGAAGGGCATGACAGACCACAGCTGCTCAGTTCATGTGACCTGGAAGCAGAGTAGAGGAGCAGCTCCACAGAGGAAAAGGCCAGGGCTCACCAACAGTACCCCCAGTCACCTACCCAGTCACTGCCCCATGGCCCATCCAGACAAATCCAGGAGCTCGTACTTTTTGATCCAATGATGTCAACATGCCAGGGTTAATGGTTACACTAGTTATGAGGTTTAAACTGTGGAAGACGGAGGGATCTGGATGTGGTGGTGGCAACAAGACAATGTGACACTGAACTATACACCTAACCTGGCTAAGACGATACATTCTGTGTGTATTTTACTGCAACTATTATAAATTCAAAGCAGCAGACAATCAAGAAAGCAAACATGTCCATTTCATTGTTTCATTAGAGATGTCATATCTGCCGCCAGGCTGTCGCTGTGCCCTCTGTGTGGCCAGACAGTCCCCACCTGGAGATGGCATCTTTGAAATCCACACCATCTGCCAGAGACTAAAGTTTCTCCAAGGCTTTTGTGCTTGTAGGTGGCGTCTTGGAAGTGGATGCGGGGAGGCATGCTGGCTGTCATTGTCTGTCACAGGCGAGTCTGCGTCTTGTGACTATTAGGGAGTCCCACCCAGCCATGGTTAGAAAGGGACCTCAACCCTTGGGGAAAGCGGTCTCCACAAAGCACTCTGTGCCGCTCTTCAGCGGGAAGGCGGTCCACTGGCAGCAACAATGGTTTTCACAGATGTGGGCCAAGGCCATCGCGACCAGATGCGTCAGACTCACCAGGGACAGCGGCCGAGGGCAGGGCTGGGGGCAAGCATTCTGGGGGCCCCGCCTGAAACTCACTCTCTCATTGTCAAAGAAGCCACGTGAGTCCGCAGTACTCCTTAAGAATCCAGTTCAAGGTCGTTATGGAGGCTCTGTGATTGTGAAGGGCCCCAGCACGCTCACCCTGGCCACGTGACTACTCTTCTGAGGAACGTGCCCATCACTGGGGCCGGAAGCTATTGCTTTATCTACACTAAGGGGAGAGCCCCTGAGTCATTGCGTGATCATCCTGGAAAACAGGAAGGGCCTTTCAGTTTTAAAGTTTCCAAATCAAGAATGGAGAACAGACATGAAACTTCCATGTCCCTGAGCAGAAAACAAACAGAAAACCATAATGTCCCACCTGTGGGTCCTGGGGGCTCCCAGACTTTGGAGCAGGATTAGCCCTTTGAGTGGATGGGCCAGACTGCCCTTGAGTTTCCTGGTTTCAGAGCTATAAGAGAATACAGCCTCAAATTCAGTCATTACTGTACAGCTTTCTCTGTTTTTGTTCATTTTACATTTTTCATTACTTAGATTTTAAACTCATGCTCTGCGTTAACTAAGCCGTAGCCAGAGGGCCTCCCTCTGGGGTGGGCTCATGAATGCTCTGGACTTGCCAGACTCCCCTCTGGAGGTGGGGGTCTGGATGGGCTGAGAATTTGGATCTCTACCTCAGGCATTGCTAATGCCACTAGTTGGGGAACCATATTTTGACAACTCCCATTTCCAGCAAAGTATCCTAGAAATTTCAGAGCTGATGCGATGTTTCTTATTCCACTTCTGGGAATTAAAATGGGTTGTGTCTTGAGGTCACGTCCAGTTGCCTCAAGTGTGTGTTTCTCTCACTGTAATTCAAGTGACTGAGGTGTTGAAAGAGGGCCTTGAGTACCCTTCTGCAGGAGGCAGCCCTCAACCTGCAGCAAGGTCCTGGAGCAGGAGACATCAGCACTGCGACACTGCTGTCATCTCCCCTCGGCATGTGGCAAGCAGAGACCTTGGTGGCTTTGTTGTCCGTGTGACTCAGGACAAGTCCCAGGTCTTCCCACACAGACCAGGTTGGGTGGGACTGTGCGACCTGAGAGTCCACTGCTCGATTCCGGGGGCCTGTGGAGGCCACTCCTGGGAGAGGGGCTGGGTCACGGCCTCTAGGTCAGAGACTCTGGGGCATCCCACAGGTCCGTGTGCTCTGATCTTCTGTGACACAGCCCCTCCCCCCAACCAGCTCAAGTAAGAAAGTGCATATCTACTCCTGGCACAGAAAAACGCAGGTCCAAACTCAGGAGCAGGTGCACCATGGAGTAAATGGGTGAAAGTTGGAGTCCCCAGTCTCAGTTTCCTTCACCTGCTCTGCCACTGGCAGTTTCTTTCTGAGCAAAGGGCTTCTGGTCTACAGCACTCCAGCCTGACGTCCTGCCCTCTCACATCTCTGCCCAATGCCAACTCACTGTACTTCCTCAGGTCACCAGGTGGGGCCATGGATTCTGCTGATGGGCCAGACTGACCTTGTTCCTGCTCCAGAAGCCAGCAGCAGGCTGAGAAGTATATATGGTAGCTGAGAGTTGAGGACAGGGTTCCCCAAAGGCTTCAGGGGCTCTTACCAGCCTGTGCTCCCCAAACTATTTCTGCTGGAAAAAGACAGAAAGGAGGAATGGAAGGATGCACCAACCTTTCACAGACAGTGAGCACTTTGTTTGGAGACATGCAAAGACCAGCATTTCAAGTGTGGGGAGCTGGGCAGCTAGGGGAAGAGATGGTAAAAAGGACAATTTGAAAGGCAGTGGCCTGAGGGAAAGTATGTCATGATCATCTTCAGATCCAACAGAAACATGGCAGGGACACCGCCATGCACCACATCCCAGCTTGGCTTCAGGAGGCACTTGTCTGCCCAGTAAGAGTGAGGTATGGTGGGTAAAGACCCCAGGGAGGTATGTGGATCATACTGTTCTTGGTGGTGAACCCCAGTCCCCAGAGGCCTGTGAAAGCTTCCAGAAGGTCTGCAATAAAGAAAAGTTTACTATAAGCTTGCACCCCTTGGAATAATGTCTTAGTCACTTGCCGCATCCCTGGGACACCACACCCAACACCCAACACTTAATGGAGGACAGGTTTGTTTGGGGTCTTTGTTTCAGATGTTTCAGTCCTTGTGTGGTTGGCGGCAGGATGCAAAGGCCTGACAGAGAAGAGCTGCTCACAGCCTGGCGATCAGGGAGTGGAGGAAAGAGGGAGGAGCCAGGGCCAGAGAAAGACCCTCCAGTTGTGCTCCATCTCCCAACATCAAGCCAACTGCATCACTCCATAATCTAATCACCTTCCAAACACACTAAGCTTTGGGGACATTTTAGGTCTAAACCATAAGAAATACCCAAAAATTGCCTTGAAGAGCTACTGTTCCCAGGAGTGGCGCTAGAAACACGGATTGAAGGGATAAAGAAATCATTTCCAATTGAACAGCTCAGGTTCCAGGGAAGAGCCACTCCCTGGACTTCCCATTGCCCAACACTAGGACTCTGTGGTCGAGAAGTAATTGGCTGACTCTACCACTCTAACAGGGGGCCGTGCTTTCCTAGGTGAGAATTGAATGAGAAATCCCTCACTGTAGCAGTTGAATCTGAACGTCCCTAGAACCTCATGTGTTTAGGGTGATTGGATTGTGGGGACTCACAGCTGGCTTGGTGGTGGGAGGACGCTGACTGGAAGAGAGGATCACCTGGAAGTCTTCCCCTCCCTCCTTGGCTCCTCTTCCAGGTCTCTATTTCCAAGCACCATGCTGTGAGCAGCCCTTCTGCACCAGGCCCTTCTGTGGTGCTGCTGACCATGCAAAGACTGAGACTTCTAAACCATAAGCCAAAATAAACCTCTCCTCCCTTAAGCTGTGGGCTTTATGTTGTGTCCCAGAAATAATAAAATGACTAATACTCTTACTTAGGGTGTGTTTTAATCATATCGAGTCAAGGACAAAAGTGCATAACTCAGTTGTTTCTTGGTATGCAGGTCTAATAAGCACCAACCATGTGCCAGGCACTTGTCACTAGTGAACAGAGATGAGTGTGGTCACCTCAGTCTGGGGTCTCCAGAGGCAGCTGAGACGAACCCTTGTGAGGAGCCACTCTCTGGGGAGCAGGTGTCTCCGGGCTGGTCGCTGCTGTGTGTGAGTGGGGCGCTCTGCCGTGCAAAGCCCCAGGGACACTGCAGAACATGGCGGGCCAGGTGCAGGGCTGTGTCACAGGCTGAGGACCAGTTCCAGGTATTACCTCTGGCTACCTGCAGGCAGAGGATGCATGAGAGACAGCGCTGTGACTTTCCAGGAGGAGACAGCGAGGGGCAATAGAGTCAGGAGCTTCTCACAAACAGAATCTCTCCAGGGGCCTGGCACAGCCCAGTTTTCCACTGAGCACATTTCCCCATTTCCTCAGGTGTCCTGTGGACTCTGCCCTCCTGTCACACACCCAGGCATTTTTGCCAGGTCAGTGTTTATATAATTTACTTCCCCCTGACTTCCTCAGAGCAAAACACAGCTCACAGCAAACACTGAACTTGGCCTGGGAACTCAGCACCCACAGGTGCCACATGGGCTCCACCCTGCAGAAGCTCCCGCTGAGCCCAGGCCAGGGGATAGTGTGTCCACGGGAAGGAGCAGGGGTCTGGCATGGATGACGTCCCAGCCTGAGTTCTCCCTGGGAAACAGGAGTAGAATTCCCTAGAGGGACAGACAGGCCACTTCCTGAGGGCCAGCCACGTGCAGAGTCCCTGGTAACATGTGTCCCAGTGGGGGACACGAATGACCAAGCCACTCTTGATTTCCTTCTTCAGTTCTAAGACAAACATTTAAAAACTCAAGACGCAGCTTCAAATTGAAAGCTGCCCTTCCAATCTGGCACAGCATCTCAGACTTGAACTCAATTTGGCGCTTTGTAACCTCAAATAAGTCCCCTCACAGCTGGACCTCCACGTCCACGCTTCGCATTTTAAATGCAAAATGAATCAGCACCCTGCGCGGCCATGCAGAGCGTGGACAACTCAGGTCTGCTGGCACCTCCACTAGCACAGCTGTAGCTGGTGTCTGGAGCCCACTCAGCGCGTGACTGCGACACCCAGGGCTGATGGCTGCAGTCCTGCCTGAAGGAGAGTAATCTCGGACCACACAACCCAGGATCTCACTTCAACTGGGTTGAAATTCATTTAAAACTTCATTTTTTATTCCTGATGGTGGCGTAGTAACTGTACATAGTCATGGGGTACAGCGTGATGTTTTTTTTCTGTCTACACTGCACAGTGATCAAATCAGTAATTAGCACACCTGTTGTTTCAAATGTGTACCATTTCTTGGTGGTGAGGATGTTAAAATTATCTTTACTTACTGAACTATTTAGACTTTTACAACACATAGTTTCTCACTACAGACAAACACTGTACAAGAGAACATTAGAATCATAGCTCTGTCTAACTGTAGTTTCTACTGCTGGACCAACCTCCCTCTCTCCCCTCAGATCCCTTCCTGGCCCTGGAGGCCACTATTCTACATTCAGTTTCTACTGACTTAGTTTTTCATCTGCTATTTACCACAGGCAAGGTATAAAATCAACCTAAGTACCCATGAACAGGATAATTGATAAGGAAAACACAGTACACACATAATAGAATACTATGAGGCTGCTAAAAATGATAAGCGAGTCATAGTTGTGTATGCCTGTAATCCTAGCACTCTGGGAGGCTGAGGCAGGAGGACTGCAAGGTCAAGGCCAGCCCATGCAAAGGAGCAAGAGCCTGCCTCACAGTAAAATATAGTAAATGCCTAGGGATACAGCCAAGTGTGAAGGCTCCAGGATCAATTCCTAATACTGTCAAAAAACAAATGAAACCCAGATGACAACAGCCGGCCCAAAACTAGTCATGGATTGGGGGATGTCGGCTCAAGGAGAGACCAGGGGCTAGTGGAACGGAGCAGAGAACTGAGAAGCCTGGAACACACAACAGGCTAAGAGGTGCTCTCTGCAGACCCTGCTGATGGCTCAGCGCTGGGCCACGGCTTTACTCATATGGAAAAAAAAGCAACTTTGCAACCTTACCTCACAATCTACCTGAACTTAAGTCTGGAAGGAGCAGAGGAAATGAGCACAGGTGTGAACACTTCTCAAAGAAATTGTAAGTCAGCCAGCCCTGAGGAGGGCCCCCTACAGAGGTAAAAGTCATGCTAGACCTCTGAGAAAAGTAAATAAATAACAAGTAGATAGATACAAAGCACAAAAGTACCAGCTTCTCCGGAGGCTGGGCCAGCAAGATCGCAAATTGGAGACAAGACACTGTCCAAAAGGTAGTTCTTAATTTTTATGTTTATTAATCCATGTTTACAGTTCCTAACGATTCCGTTCACCTCAGGGAGTCCATGCACGGACTCCTCACAGCTTCATTCTGTTTACCTTTCCTCCCTCCTTCCCTCAGGTCTTGGTCCTCTCCCTCTTTGCAAAACACCTGCCTTCCCATTTGAAAGGGCTGGAGGTGTAGCTCAGAAGTAGAGCACTTGTCTGGCATATAGGAGACCCTTGGTTCAGACCCCAGCACCACGAAAGAGTCTTTATTTAACTTTAATCAACAGGATGAAAATGTAGTTAACAATGAGACATCATTTCATACCCGCTAGAACATCAAAACAGAAGATTCTAAAGTGTTTGGTGTGATTTGCTGAGATGAATATTTCTGGGGAGATTCTAACCACTTCAAGAGAGTAGAAACACTTTGGAAAACAAGTGGGTGTCATGTTGGACAAATGAATTCCATACGACCTGTGGCTTGGCAGTCCCCTTCCCAGCATGGACTTCGATCTTGCTTCCTGCTCTTCTGTCTCCTCACCGCACCGGTGGGCAGCCCAAGTGCTCCTTTAGGCAAGTTCGTTCACACCCAAAGCGTCAGCTCTCTGTCAAAAGCCCTTCTGAGGCCAGAAAAACTAAGTCCCAAAAGGCTTCCTCTAAAAAGCAAGAAAGAGCAGCCTGCCTCCCCTTCAAGTGCACAGCCCTCCCGGAACCACCTGCCCCGGTGCCCAGCATGTCGCCTGCCTCGGGGGTGGCATGGATACGTGCCTGACTGGACTGGACTAGCGCCAGCACCGGGGACAAGTCCTCCTTTGAAGAAAAGATGCCTAATACCCTCACAGCCACCACGGAGCACGCAGGCGGCAACCACACGCGCCTGCCTCCCTTCCTGTGGTAATGACGAGGATATTTGCATCAGAATCGAAGCAGCTCCGACCTCGGAGAAGGGGCAGGAAAGACGTCCTGGTGCAGTTTCATTTTACTCTGCATTTCTCACATTTTAGAAACAGAACGCAGTGAGAGAAAGAAGCCTCCCTTCCACATCGGCTTCGACTTAAAAGATCACGATTCAAGGGACAGCCTTGGAGAGGGTGCCGAGGGTAAAACGATGCCAGGTGAACTCCATGTGTGAGAGATGCTTTTATAGAACCGCCGCCGTGGTCATTGTTCGGCCTGAATTGCCCATATTTTTGCATTCATCGCACACAATGAGTTCTGGTGACATCCTGGCATACATTATAGAGCAGGAAAATTCAACCTGCTTTACTTATTCCATTTTCTGCTTTTAGATGCCATGGAAATGTTAACATGCTTAACACCTGTGCCCCCTGGAAGGCTCGTTTCACTTTTGGTGGTGGCTGTCACAGGAGGAGAGAGAACAGGGCCCACAACCCGCGCACGGGGCGGCTCATTCTTTTCAAGACTTCCACAGCGTTGGTCTCCATTATGATTACAATGATCTCAACTGTCCTTCAGAAAAGAATGTCAGGCTTTTGACTACGTGAACCAGTTCAAGGGAACTCTCCCTGGAGTCCAGGACACCAGGATCACCTTGTTGAACCCCTTTTATGGGCCTTCAATTACACGTGGTTGCAGAGTGACTCAGCCCCCTGGCTGGATGGGTTTCTTGTGCATTAACTGATAACACTGTAAGTGTTTAATCTAGAGTTCACACCTAAGGTGAGAGCCATCTGAATAAACTGTTTCAGCCTCCCAGAGGAGGAGGAGGAGGGTGGAGAGGAGGAGGAGAAGAAAATACTCTTCTGTATTCCTTTGCAGGACTAGCAGAATGGTCATTCCGTCTCAAAGGCCTGCTTTTCCAATGAAGTGGACATGAATTATTTTTTAAAAGTGTTCAAACTACTTGTCCTGAAGATAAAACCCCACACAAGCCAGCAAGCACCAAGCTGTATCCTTGGCCCTTTTACATTTTTAAAAGAGAAAGCTCCCACCTGGTAATAGATATTTTATTGCCCTGTTTGGTGATGCTTTTTGCCTGATTATGCTACCTCTGTATCACTACAAACCCCTCTGCCACCACTCAACTATAGGGATGTGTTCATCACTTTCTGTTGCCAGACATGACACTCAACCCTTGAAACTTAAAGGAGAGATTTAGTTTATGCTGTAGGGGCTTCAGTCCATGGTAGGCTGACTTCAAGGCAAAAACATCATGGTGGAAAGGCCTGGAAACCCGCTTACCCCATGGCAGCCAGAAACAGAGAGAGACCAGGAATGAGAACCCATCTTCCAGTCCCCACACCTGTGACCTTCTCTTCCAGCCAGGAACGCTCAGCCATGTACTCACCTGTGGATGGAGCCACTGAGAGGTGCAGGCCCCCATGATCCGGCACCTTTCCAAGGCCCCACCTAGAGCACAAGTTTTCAAGGGGCGTTTTAGATCTAAATCATAATAGGAAAGCATCCATTGTGCATAAAACCCCACTGTGCACATACAGACTTCTTATGGAGCTCAGAGGAGGCACAAGGATACTTCTTAGCTTGCAGTGCATCAGCATAGAGAGGATAAAGCCCAGAGATCCCCGTGTCACTGCTGTGTGGAAACGCAGGCAGCTCAGTCCTCTGAGGGCTTCGGCAGGTTCCTGATGAGACCACAGCTTTACTCTTAAGTGAGCAGGAATATTACTCAGCATCGAAAAGAAAGGAAATGCAGGCCCAGCCTACAACATGGTGAATCTTGAGGACCCTGGGCTAAGTGAAATCATCTAGAAACAACACGACCGACAGTGATTCTGCTTCCGTGAAGGATTTAGAGTGTTCAAACTCATAGACTCAGAAAGTAGAAGGGAATTTCCCAGGGACTGACCATGAGCAGGGGACAGGAAGTGTTTCCTGATACAGAGTCCCATTTGGGGAAATAAGAAACTACTAGAAGGCTGGGGATTTAGTTCAGTGGTTCTGACATCCACCTGGCAAGTGCAAGGTCCTGAGTTCAATCCCAATCACCACACACTACAATGTAGGACGTGGTGGCTCATGTCCATAATCCCAGAACTCAGGAGGCAAAGGTAGGATGATTATTGTGAATTTGAGGCTAGTCTGGGCTACATAGTGAATTCAGGGCCAGGCTAAACTACAAAGCAAGACCCTGTCTCAAAAAAAAAAAAGTTAAAAATAAAAGAAACCTCTAGAGATAATAGTGATGGTTGTACAACAATGTGATGTACTCAAAGCTAGTGGGCTAGATGCTTGATGATGGTAGGGGTCAACTACAAAATGGTAATTGCACCAGGGGATGTACCTTGGTGGCAAGCACTTGCTTAATGTGTGTGAGGCCCTGGGTTCTATCCCCAGCACCACAAGACTGTTAAGAAGGAAAGAAAAGAGTAAATAGGAGTGACTTCCACTAAAAGGTATTTTCCCTGATATTCATGAAGGAATCTAAATTTCTAGTACATTTGTCCTTCAGGATAGGTCACAGTCCCCACCTAGTGAACCTCAACAGCAGCCATATCCTGGCAGACACAGCCCCTGACAGGGAGGCTGGACCCTGCTTCCTCCTTCTCCCTGCCTAAGGAGTCTCTGCCCTTGACTTGACCACTGGGTCCCTATGGATTTACTGAAGTCCGGGGCCTCTTGCTTGTGAGCTCACAACAGTCATTGGCTATCGAGCAGGCACAAGAGGTGGCCAGGCCTGTCTGTGGGAGTTTTGTATAAGACACCGATTTTTATTGGCATGGTTTGGTGGATCCTCAAGGTACCACTGGCAAAGCTTGTTAATTAGGGTAACAGAAGATTAATCTGCCTCTTGTTATCTATAGTGTGCACTCAGGTAAACATTCAGATCTCAGCTGCATTGACTTATCACCAACTTCAATTACAACCAGCACTCGGGAACGAATCAAGTTCATAAGGCAAGGGTCTACTGTGCTAAAATAGAGGGAGCACGTAAAACCCTGTCACACGAACACTACAAAACATTCGAATTGACTGTCACGAGCATTTCAAGCAATGCCTGTGTTGGGAAAAACAGCAGTGCTCATGAACCTGGAGGGCAAGATGTTAACACTAAAATGCCTTAAAATCATTCCTACCTGTGACCCAGTCACTTTAAAGGAACACCTTGTGGGAACCCCTAGAAAGACAATTGCTGGTTTTACATCACGAAACACAACACCAGCCCATAGTAGGTGCTCAATAAGCATCTGCACCATGAATACAATTTACATATAATTCTGACAGCAGTGCTAGCATTTGAAATAGCTTGTGAAGAGGCCTCATCACTGTTTCTCCTGCTGGAGCCATTATTACTGAGGCAAAGGTTACCAAGTTCCAGGTCAAAGCTGCTTTGGGCACATGCCATGCCATACCCCTCAGCATGACAAGGCACCTGTTCCCAGGCTACTCCAGGGCCTCTGAAGTTGAAGGGTTGTTAAATGACATCACTCAGTCTTTGCCCCATGTGTTAGGCAGGTTCTGATACTGCGGCAAAATGCCTAAGGTGCTGGATTGATAACCAGAAGCTGGGTTTGGACTCAGGCTTCCCTTGACAACCTTGCTCTGGGGCTGTGGTGCAGCAGCTCCTCCTATGGCAGAGCATAGAGCTCAGGAACCCCCTTCACCTCATGGCTGCTTGGCAGAAAAAGGAAGGAACGAGGGCCCCTCAGTCCCCTTCAAGAGCACAACCCCAGTGACCGGAGACTCCCACCAGGGCCTTCCCATGACCTGAGACCTGCAGACGTCCCATCACCTGCAGACCTCCCACCTGGCCCTGACAGCATCTCATCAGTACCCAGCTGGAGCCTGATCCTTTAACACCTGGACTTGGGGGACAGTCAGGATCCAAGATGGAGCACCCTAGCTTCCAGAGAGCCAGCTCCACCTGTCTGGGTGCAGCCACAGGCACCTGAGTCTGCCATCTGTCAGTGAGCTGGCCCATCATGTGCTTCTGCCCCCGGACTTCCCTGCTTCTGTGCAGAGCCAGTTCCTGGGCCTTGCTATTCTCTGTGCCTAATTTGAGAATATTTGTTCAATTTGAGTGTGTTTTTGACCCGCCAGGTATCTGTGAAACAAAATAACTCCTCCTGATAGCTTCTTATCAAGAGTAATTTGAAACATCCATCATTCTATTGCTGAATGTCAAAAGAAAGGTGGAGAGAAATTCCCTAAACATGTTTTCCTCCTCACTCTCATCAGAATCATTGTCAATCCTGAAATTACAGTGGTCGCGGATGGCCTAGAAATTGAGACTGTGGAATTGCTGCAACCAGCAGGGACATACAAATCAGCCCTGGGCCCCAGGGGCCCATGTGAAGTTCAGGCCCAGCGGTCCTGCATCCGGGAGCAGGTGGCCCTGAGGCCCAGGAGCACTGAGAGCCGGATGAGTACCCTGGGGAGGCAGTGGCCCTCCTGCCACCCTGGCCAGAGGTCGGCCTTAAATTAATTATGTGGGCCAGAGCTTTGGGGACAGTGGACTATGCCACCCTCCTGACAATAACGAGCACAACGAGGAAGAGGGTAGAGGTGTGTTAGTAACATCTGCTATTTACGCAGCCCTGAGATTGTCATCATGGGGGTTGAAAGTTGCGTGTTTTTAGTTCCTTCATTTTGTTGTTTATTTGCTTGTTTGTCTGAGACACGGTCTCCCTATGTATTTCAGGCCAGCCTTGAACTCATGATATAAGCTAACTTGCCTGAAACTTGAGACAGTACTCCTGCCTCAGCCTCCCAAATGCTGAGATTACAGATGTGCACCACCATACCTGGCTGTGCTTTTAGTTCTTTTTGTCATGAGTCAGCTCCTGAGTCTCCTCCCATGCACCAGCCAACAGACACCCAGTGAGACCTGTGCTTGGAGGGAGAGACACATAAATCCTCCAGCCTTAAAGAAGTGCTTATGTCACCGCAATGGTTTTCTCTGTGCACCTTGGGAGAAAAGCCAAGCCTGCCTATGATGCAGGAAAGGTACTCTCTTTTCCTATCCCCAAGTTCCCCTAGTACAGTCCAGAATCATCCTGGACAGGGAACAAACATGCCCATTCACTGTTGCTATAACAAATTCTCTGAGGCCAAGTGACTCATAAAGTATAGCAGTTTCTCCAGCACATGATTTGGGAGGCTGAGAGCCTTAACAGCATCTCATCAGGCCTGGTAGGCCTGTGAGCCTGCTAGGCTGTGTCATAGCTGACCGATGCCACCACAGTGGTGGGAGCACAGATGCAGGGAGGCAGACAGGAAGCTAGAACATGGGGTACACCAGCCTTGCCCTTCTGCAGCTGGCACAAGAGCTGCACCCCCCAGACCCTCGCTTCCCAGCTCAGCCCACCTTGGTTTCACCTGACCTCAACAGACTCCACTGATCTCTGAAACAACTGACCCCACCAGTGGCTGGCAGGTGTCACCCAAAGCCTCCTGTGCTATTGGTCCCTACTGGGGCTGAGCTGGCAGGAAGGGGTGGGGCCTGGTGGTGATGCAAGCCTGACCTAGCTGAGCCTGCCGGCTCCCAACACCTCTTCCTCCCTTTTGAGGATTCATGGCAACATGTTTTTTAATATAAAAATGATTTGAATTTAAACATATGTCTTATTTTTCTGATGGTACCTAGAAAGCAACTGCAATTGGTGAGACAGTAGTTTTACTAACCTGGCATAGTACAGAGATAAACTGTTTCCAGTTTAGTTTTAATAGCTCTCTGAGTAGACCAGCCTCAGAGGCACAGTTCTGAAAATGGAAGAAACGGTCCTTAATTTCAAAAATGTCACCATCCTCATTGTAAATTCCTACTCCAAAGCAGGGAAGTTTGCATTTTCAAAATTCATTTTTAACCCTTCATCAAGAACCAGCTATAAACCTTAAGTAATAAAGCTGTAGACTGACCAAAGCTCATGGGTGCCACTTCCATGACGAAATTACAGAAGGCATGGCTTTTGTCTTTGCCAGCAAGCTTTTTCCTTGATGTTTGGATAAACCTCATTGCCATTCTGGGCAGATCAATGGGGTAAGGAAGCTCACAGCCCACCCAGACCTGAGGGTCCAGAGTCCAGCAGTCCAGGAGGAACCGGATCCTGTCAACAGCCGCAAGCAAGGAGATGGACCCTTCCCCAGGCAGGTGTCAGGCAAGATCCCAGCTCCGGCCCACCTGGACTACAGTTGTGTGAGAAAATCTGAAGAAGCAGACTGAGCTCAGGCATGTATAGGGCCTCATCCACAGAAGATAAACACAGAAGTGAGTGGTCCTGGAGGCTGTGAAGTCTGTGGTAATTAGTGGCAGAGTCTTGGTCTGTGTGTTGTTGCTCTAACTGAATTCCTGAGGCTAGGTAAATTACAAAGAAAAGAAGTTGACCTAGTTCACAGTTCTAGACAAGGGAAATCCACGAATGGACAGTCTATCTCTTGGACTCCTGCCGAGGGCCTCATGTTGTGCCACATCATGCCAGAAAAATGAAGCAGACAGCAGACAGGTGCAGAGGAGCTCAGGAGGCTCCAGTCTTCCTTTATAGCCGCCCCCTCACTTGAGGACCAGCTCCATCCACGGAGAAGGACCTGAGCAGTCATGACGGTGCCCAGACACCCCATCCCCTCCCAGAGTCTTGCCTTTGATGCTGCTGCAAGGGAATCAGATGTCAACAGCAGTTACAGTGGGGACAAACCATATTTCCAAGGCACAGCATGCAGCAACAGGTGGCTAAGGTGGATTGCCACCCTCGGAAGTAGGATGCTTCCATAACTTGTTATTAAAACGTGGAGCAGCACTGAGGCCACAGAAGCAGAGAGCAGAAGCAAAGAATCTAGAGCAACAGGACAGAAGTGGCCCAAGCAGATGGGTCAGCACAAATCTCAACCCTGATGGCTCTGCCGGTTATACTTGAAAAGAGAAGGAGATATCCAAGCAGAAGGAGATATCCAAGCAGAGTCCTGCCCTGTGAGACAGGAAGCCAGTGAAGTCTGTGGCTATGTAGAGGGCATAGTGTGTACCCAGGAAATCACATCACCCAGAAAAGTCTTCTAAGAAGGCTGAAAGAAAGGGCCACCTGGTCTCTCCTCACCTGCCTGGGGAAGGGGTGGTCCTCACTCACTCCCCTCCCCCTGGCTGCTGTGTTGGGCTCCACCAGGTGCAGGCAGGTGTAAGGAGAAGCTGATGCTCAGTAGCACACATTCCTGCACTCCCCACTAGCCCCTTGGCCTCCTCTGCAGGAGGAGAGCTGTGAACTGGAGGAGCCCGGGACTCCCTGGAGTTCTCTGCTGGGCCCACAGCATTGGCGGTGCCCACCCTTCACTCTTCTGTGGTGCCCTTGGCCCAGCCTTGCAGTTCTGTGCACAGCGGCCCTGGCACCCGGTCTCTGAGCTCAGAGGAAGCCAGAGCCAATGAGATGGACTTTGGATGCAGCTGATAAAAATTACGGCTTGAGGCTACTTACTTATAGAGGACACTAGAACTTATTATGCCTCTGTCAATTCGAGATTCTAGTGTATTTTTTCTGTATAGCTTTATTAATAGGGTGAAGTCCATTAGTAGATTTTCTTGTCAGTCACCATAAGATGGGAATTTCCTATACCTTTGTACGTTTTATTAAACAAGTAATAATTTATCTGCGGCTAGTTGTTTCAACAAACCAAGTCCCTGAGTTTATTTTCTTTTTAGTATGATTGGTTTTCTGTTTTCTGATACATTCATTTCTGGGTTTGGATTTTTTTTTAAATCTCCTTTAATCCTACCCTTTGGTGTTATTTAGGAGCTTTGTGGACCTGGTTTTTCTAACATCTAGAATAGAATTTTCTGGGTTAATGAAAGAGTTAGCCAGGCATTGCAGTCCACACCCAGAATCCTTGAAGGTGAGGCAAGAGGATTGAAAGTTCAAGCCCAGATTCAGCAACTCAATGACTCAGCAAGACTGTGTCTCAAAATATAAAACCCAGACAAAGCTGTGATGTAGTGTGAAAGTGATAAGTTTGATCCCTGGTACCAAAAATGAGAATAACAATGATAATGGTGGTGGTGATGATGAAACTGTGCTTTTTGTATTCTGGAATGTGTTTATGGGGGTTTCCTCTGCAACTTAAAGTGTGGTTGACTTCTTGTGATTGAAAGTTTCTAAAAGAAAGCACAGAGGTTTGGATGTGAAGGGACAAAGTGGTTTATCTAGCACAAGCCAGCAGATCTATCTTATTGACTATTGATATTTTTACTTTTATTTTGAAAGAACTCAAAACTGCAGAAATGTCACAAAAACAATAACAAGAAAACCCCCCAGGCTTTTCACTAGCCACTTACACCTTACCATTTTGTTTGTGTGTACAGGTGCAAATGTGTGGGTGTGTGTGTCCACGTGTATATGTGAATCCATGTGATTGCATGTGTATGTGCATGTGTAAGTCATGTGAGTGCAAGTCATGATATAATCGTCCTTTGCCAGACCCCAGGGATACCCCCATCACTGAGGCACACTCTGGCCCCGTTCTGGTTTTAGCTGAGTGTTAACAGAGGACTGCATTCAGTTACATGGCTAGTGGTTTTATTTTTTATTTCAAACTTCTCTCTTTTTTTTTTTTTTTGAGAGAGGGTTTCACTTTGTAGTTCAGGCTGGTCCTGAGCTCAGCCTCAAACTCACATCACAGCAATCCTCCTGCCTCTGCCTCCCGAATGCTGGGATTACAGGCGTGAGCCACTGCACCTGGCACTGTGGTATGTGGTATTGATTGCTACTCGGTGTGAGTCTCCACACCCAGTACTGTATGTGGTTACTGGAGAATCGAACCCAGGTCCTTGCACTTGCAAGACAGGCACTGGAACCCCTGAGCTAAATTCCTGGCCCCTCAAACTTTTCTTTATTTATATATACACCCTGTGCATTTAAAATTGAGAGACAGGGCTGAGGGTTTAGCTCAAATGATACCGCGCCTACCTTACAAGCACAAGGGCCCGAGTTTGATTCCCAGTATTGCAAAAAATAAATCAAATAAAATAGAGAAACATAAAGATCCAACTGTCAGTAGTTGAAACTTGTATGGAGTGAGATTACAGAAGTACCTTTGCCTTATACTTCGCGCTTCTCTACTATTTACTTTCAGCCAGCATTTAATTTCTTCTCATCCGTAGCAAAAATATTACTCTACCTCTGCCTTGGGAAAGAAACAGAAGAGCTAGGGCTGGCACTCCAGGGCAGAATGCGCTTCTCATGAATGAGGCACTGGGTTCTCTCCCCAGTGCTGCCAAGAGGCAAACAAACAAAGCAGAGAAAGAACACGAAACCTGAGAGGAGGGTGTTATTTTTCTCTCTGTCACTAACGTTACACTCCATTCTTTTTGCCTCTTCACTATAGGAAAATGGAGGTACCCTGAGGCCATAATGTTAAGTGAAATAAATCAGATGCACACATCATTTGTCTCAGATGAGATAACCAAAACATGAATAAAGAGCAAAACAAAAGAGGCAATAGGAAATAGATAGATCTTTTGCAAATGAGAAGGGGATGAAGAGGAAGGCGGAGAGGGAATGGGGATGATAAAAGGATTAAGACGTGTTTGCTCTGTCCGTGCGTCAGTTCCCCACAAGGAGCATGATCATTATGTTCTGCGAACATGAACTGAAAAAGTAAAAATTTTAAAGAGAAATAAAAAATCAGTAAACAAAATAAAATAAGAGGAAATAAAAGAAAAAAAATTTTAAAGAAAATGTTTCCTACCACCTTGTCAAACAATACTAAATGGGGTATTCTTCATAGAAAACAGAAAACCTGAGTTTCTTGCCAGTGAGTGACAAGCCTTGAAATATGTGTGCAACTCTCGGAATGCAGGATCATTCAAACACGAAGTTAAAGGCCAGGATATGTATTTCTAGAACAATACAGCAATGAGCGCAAGCTAAACCCAAGTCATTTATGTACTACAAATGTATTACTTGCCTATCAGCTTCTGATTCATTTACTTTTGAAATTTGCTTATTCCTCTGTTAAAGCAGTGTGCGAGCCATCAGCGGGCCCGTCTTTAAGAGAATGCACATGGACTCCCGTGTCATATTGATTTCTCAGGGTGTCATTACGGTTAAGTTATTCTCCACCAAACAATGCTAATATTCTGAAATAATAATAGATTTCAGCCCCGCGAGAGTATTAGCTTCCAACATATGGCTGTCTTTGCATGTTAAGAATTAATACCACCTGCCAGGAGTCGCTCCTCTGCTCCCCACCCAGTTCTCACATTCGGGCTCCATGTTGTCAATCAGTTGGATGCCATCCAGATAATTCTGCAGCCGAGTCGTGTCTTGGAAATGTCAAATGAGAAAACACGCGGTCTTCGTATGCATAGAGGGCTATTCTGGTTGCTGCAAGGGACAGAAAGTCAAAATGCACAAAGCAATAGGTAGCCCCAACACTGCTGCAGACAGCACCCTGGAAATCATTCCTCATAGGTCACTCCTGTCCTTCCTTCTTTGGGGGAGAAGGAGCTATGCTACTCCAGTGACATGGTGAAGTCCTTTCTTGGGGACACAGCCCCCTGGTTACCTATAGTATTCTACACACTCTCCTTCACGATTCCACCTGCCATTTATCCAGGCCACCAAGTCACCATCGCCCCGGGCCACCATCTGTGCCACCCAGAGGTATGTGTCTCATGTCCCTGCTCACTCACTGGCCCCATGGGGTAGGGAGCTTGGTGTGTCAGCACCTCAAGACCTTCAGCGTGGTAGATACTGTGCTTTTGTGCCTGGTTCTATGCCATTAGGTCCCATTTTGAAACCTGCAAGTCACTGTGGAACTCACACAGCCCATTTGCCTGCAGCAACTTAGTCCATGTGAGTCCATTCCTGGCCATGGCTGTGTCTGCTCCGGAGAAGGGACCACTGTGCCCCAGAAGCTGGAGGTTCAGCCACTGTGCACTGTCCCTCAGATGAGACACTGTTCCAGACCTCAGCTTCAGAACCAGCAGGAAGGGCAGCGAGAGCACAGCTGCTCTCAGAGGACATGTGTCCCGGGTCTTTTCTCCTGACACCCGTGTGACCCGCAGAGGAGCCATGGAGGGAGAGCATGAGCTGCACAGAACACAGGCGGGGCCTCAGTTCATAACAGTAAAGACAGGCTCTGGAATAATCACGTAGCTATGAAACAGAGGGAGCCTCAGGCCACACACCTCAAGAGGATGATGGGAACCGGAGAGAGAAGAGGGAGCAAAAATAAACACTCAGGTCTGCCACAGAACCCAACAGTCCGCAGCACCGTGGGCATTTCCCGGATGGCTCCTGTCTGTCATCAAAACCTACATGAATTTAGCCCTTCCTCCACCGCAGAGCTGAATTATTA
>PVIR01002650.1:42336-99538 GCA_004026965.1 Petromus typicus
ATCCTCCTGCCTCTGCCTCCCGAGTGCTGGGATTACAGGCGTGAGCCACCACGCCCGGCACTGTGGTATGTGGTACTGGTTGCTGCTGGGTGTGGGTCTCCACACCCAGTATTGTTATGTGGTTACCGGGGAATCGAACCCGGGCCCTTGCGCTTGCAAGACAGGCACCGGAACCACTGAGCTAACTCCCCGGCCCCAGAGCTGAATTATTTTGCATAAATATAGTATCACCAACATCTTAGCACAAGGGAAAGGGGGGGCTTCCCATCCCTGTTTTGTGGCAAGACGCTGTATCTACGCACCTGTGATGCTGGAAATAGGCCTGGTGGGACAAGAGCAGCCCCATACCCCAGCTGGCAGTGGCGTTTTCTCCTCTGTTCTGAGCAGCTAAACTCACTCACAGATATTGCACTAAAATAGCCCTCTGGGAAAATGCAAGAGCAGTGGCACATGTATGCACACGTGCACGTGCACACACACCCAGTCCTGCTCTTCTCCACGGAGGCACTGAAGACTCCAGAGAGCAGCCATGAGTTAAAACATGAACTCAAGCCAAGGGCTGCATCCATCCTGGGTCGCTGCTCACTGAGGAAGTCCTGTCACTGCTCCAGACATCCTTCATGTGCCCCTGCTGCAGCCCGCTCTTTCCTGGAAACATTCCCCATACCTCTCCTGCCCGGTGAGCTTGCTCTCTCTCTGGCCTTCCCTGCTTCCCAAATGCCATACAAAGACTGATGCCACCTTCTCAGGTCCCCTTCAGTGCCCCAGCCTCACCCTGGCTTCGTTCTCAGCACCGCTCCCATCCCGTACCCCATGGTGAGGAACCCACACCAGGACACTCTCCACCTCAGCTTCAGCCTAGTGGGCTCTTGGTCTACCACTGACCACCTCTGGAGACCCTGTTCTCTGCAAGAGAAGTTCAAGAACCAGGATTCAACTCAGTCTTTGGCTCTATAAGTGAACTCAGGACCAGCCTGAGCTACATGGTGAGGCCCTGTCACAAAAATACTAGAAAGAGAGAGAGAGAGCTAAGAAATGGACAAATGTCTTTGTGGTGAGTGGTGAGAATAGGCTGAGCTGTATAAGGACCAAACCCAAGACTGGGAAACCAGTCACCCCTCCCTGCCCATGTCTGAGCAGAGGCCTATGAATGCTGCTTCTGGTAAGAGACCATTCACAGGGAAGAGGAAAGTGTGCTTCTCAAATGCTGTGAAGGCATGATCGGAACACTTCATGATTTCACAATCCACTTCTGCAGGCTGTGGGTGCAGGAGGCCTTGGGCTCATTCTCCCACTCACTGTAGAAATTGCCTTTTGGTTTTTGGGGGGGGTTTTTTTGTTTTGTTTTGTTTTGTTTTTAACCAAGAGTTAACAGAAGCCTTCATACAGTATTCCAAGTCTAGTCCTCCCTTTTCTTTTGAAACAAAATCTTGCTAAGCTTCTAAGTTGCTCAGACTGAGTATGAACTTGTGATCCTCCTGCCTCATCCTCCCAGAGTGCAGGGATTACAGGCATGCACTATCACACCCAGCCGGAACTACATTATTGACAGCGGAGTCATTACTGGATGCAAAGAAAAAAATCCTAGATTGGTAAGATATCCAAAAACAATGAATTAAACCTTGTAACCTAGCAATTTCTTTTCTAGGAAACTAATCTAGATTAATACTAATATTAAGGTCCAAATATTTCTGGTGCAGTATTTGTTGGTGTCCAAATATTTCTGGTGCAGTATTTGTTGGTGTGAAAACCTGGTAACACCTTCATGTCCATCATTGGGAGCTATATTATGCAGCCTTTTAGAAGGGTTCGGAGAAGGCATGTAAAGATCTTTAAAATGCATTGGTAAGTAAAAAAAAAAAAATGCAAACAGGGCCCATGTCTGGAGCTCAGTGGTAAAGCAGCATCCAGCCATTCATGAGGACTTGAGTTCAATGACCAAAGGAAAGAATGAATTAATAAGTTCAGAGCAATGCATACTCCATTGTATGTGTTTAATTTACACACCATCCATAAGATGTGTGTCAAGAGCTACATGTTATGTGAGTGCAAGTGCAGGCCAATGCTACTACTTGGACTTTTATGCAAATTAGAAGTTGTCCTCCTTGGAATCACTTTAATTCCTTCTACTGAGAAATGTTCTAAATGAACAAACATTTTTCAGAACTCTAAACAGAACGATGCATTCCTGCATCTTTGATGGTCCTGGGATATCTTATATCCAATCTTGGCTCTTGTAGAACCCTAAATGATCGGAATTGGAACAGAGCCAATCAGAACCCAGACAATCCTTGGGATGCCACTTTGCAGAGAAAGGCGACCAGTGACATGCCATCAGTGGGCCAGATTTGTTTCTGTCAGAGATAAAGCATCTACTGTTCCCACCCCAGGGGAGAAATCCAGGTTTATACCCAACATTGGGACATCAGAACCTTCACACTGGCATTTAAAAAAACTCTAATAACTCCAGACATTGCAAGGTGCTAGAGGATTCTTTCAAATGCACACTGTAATCCTTTGGAGAAGTGTGCACAGATACACTCTAGAACCACATCCAACAATTATATTAGTTGATTATATATGGATAATATTATAATTATTAATTATATATTAACTTAAGCATTACCACCATAAAATGTCATTCCTCAAGAATTCATTGTCAATAAAAATTTAACTCATCAAATGATATCAATTAAAAGAGAAGAAATGAACATCTGATCTAAAATTTTACTATAATAACTATTTGCAGGTTCAACTGAAAAGAAGAAAATTTTTTTTTTTTTTTTTTTTAGGTTTTTTGAGACAGGGTCTCGCTTTTGTGGTTCAGGCTGGCCCTGAGCTCAGCCTCCAACTCACATCACAATCCTCCTGCCTCTTCCTCCCGAGTGCTGGGATTACAGGAAAAGAAGAAAATATTACTCCAAACCGAACACGTGAAGAAGTAATTGAGGTGGAGCAACTCCACACCAGGTCTGAAGCCTTGTGATCTCAGTCCTCAGGCCAGTGTTGTTCATCCCCTCCTATCCCTTGTCTGTCCCTTGTTTTTGCAATCCAAGATGCTTCAGACAGCATTCTCCAAAGCGGTATTAACTGCCACAGAGGACAGGCCACGGGGACACTTCTGAATATGTATCACGCTTCACTGCTGGAACACCATGTCACCTCCGTGCTCTTCCAGCTGTCCTCGAAGAGTCTCCTTTCCTCCTAATCTCCCAGCAGCAACAGCCAAGAGTCCCATCCCTTCCTGCTAATGCTCTTGTATACAGTCCTTGACATTGTCAATTTCCTTTTCTGCTCTGGAAAAGAGCATGGACACACCAAGTGTTGGGGACATCCTCAGAAGCACAAGGTAGAAGAGCAGCCTACCACCACCCCTCACAGCACCAGAAACAGAGACTGGCATCTGCCCATGAATGAATAGTACTGGATGTTCTCCTGGACAAATGGTTCTCACAAATCCCCAGAGTCTGTCTGCATATGCATCCTCCGGGGCCCATCCATATTGATGCTGTGTTCACAGCATGCATTATCCTCAGCTGAAGTCTTTCTTTTCCTGCAACCCACCACAGGTAAACACCACTGTGTGTCTAAGTATGAGGTTTACCGAGTGCAACATGGAATATCTGATCCGCTACCAGATGTACAGTCATCGGTTCCTGTTATGGGGCTAGTGGAAAGTTGGAGACTGTAACTGGAGCCTCCTCTACATGAAAACCTTGACCCTACACCCAAACAATCTTCCAGTTCTGTGGGTTCAGACCAAGAGAAAAAGTGTGTCCAACATCTGGCTGCAAACAACAGGGGCTCTGACAATGAAGTGATATTTCCCCACTATGGAAACACGTGCATGGGAGAATAAACAAACCCTGAATGCTATCTGCAAGAGCTCCATCTGCTGGTTCCCAGATAATGTTACAGATCTGACAGGTGGCCATCGATCACATTGATCCAATAATAAACAGTGCTTTATAATGGAAGTTTTGTCATTTTTCTTCTCAATTCATCCAGAGCTGCTCTGGCCCCAGACACCAGCCAACCTGTACACAGCGACTGGAGATGCTGAAATAGAGGCTAGAGATTGCTTTGGAAGACAGTCTAGCTAACCAGAAACCCCCCACAGTAAAGGAGATTATAAGGGAACATTGTGGCCCATCCTGTCCCTCTTTGTCGCCTTAGACGATAACCTTTCCTATGCTATCTCTTGGGTTTCCCTCCTCAAACGTGGGAGTTGTAACACTTACATCTCATGTCCAAGTGATGTTAAGAGGATTACAGTAATGAGCCCATGTGTTGTGAGCTTTGAGCTCCTAAAAGTCATGAGTCCTGTAAAGACAGAGGCATTATAATTACAACTTAATCTTCCCTAGAAGTTATTAGTCAGACCAAATCTCCCATTAATTCAGTGAGAATTAGATGTCTAGGAGAGACATAGAGTTCAATGTCACCAAAAACTGGGTTTGGATAAAAAGAAAGAGGGCAGAGCTCATAGTTCTCTTGTCAGCAGAAGATACAACCCCAGGTAACTTCCTTGTCTTTCCTGCACTATTTAATATACACACATGTTCATTTCCCTAATGAGAGTTATGATAGCTTGTTTCCACTATGAAAAATACCTGAAATAATCAATTTACAAAGCAAAGAGGTTTCAGTCTATAAGAAAGCAAAGCCATTGCTTAAGCTTCTGCAGAAGAGGCTGGATGGCAAATGTGGGGAGCACAGGGTGGAGCAAAGCCACTCACCTAAAGCCCAGGAAGACTCCTTCCAGGACACACCTCCATAACCTGAATACTTCCCACTAGGCCGCACCTCTTAAAAGGTCTGCTTCTCAAGAGCATCACTCTGGGAACAAGCTCTCAACATGTGTGCTTTTGTATCTTTTATGATCTAAGCTTATCAGGGCTCTTGTTCTAAATTATGTTCATTGCTTCCAAGTCACATGGCCATAACTGTATGTGAACATGACATTGGATTCCTAGACCTGAGGTCTCTACAGTCAGAGGCGGGCACCAGAGCTGGGCATTGGGTATCACAAGGCCTGATGTAGAAGTTGTGGCCTCTGGAATCTTCATCATCCCTTCCCTAAGCCACCCAGGGTGTAGGGTAAACTGTATCCTTAGGTAGAGAAATACTATGGTCCTAATTTCCAGTATTTCAGGATGTGGCCTTCTTTGGCAATGGTATCTTTACAGAGATAATTGAATCCGAGCCAACAGGTCAGTAGGGTTCTGTTTAATCCCATACAACTGTGGTATCCATGCATTTTAAAGCTGAAGGGCTAGGATGTCACACAGACATGTAGCACTTACCTAGCATGTACAAGCTTTGAGTCCCAACACAGCAAAGAGACTCAAAACTGGGTCAAACTTGCACAGAGGGACTGTGAAGAGACATGAGTGAAGACAGTATGCTAGGGAGAGAGCTCTAGTATGGATTTGTCCCAACTGCCTTCAGAGGGAACTGGCCAGCCAACACCTTGATTCTAAATTTGACTGGTGTCCTCTACCAGGAGGCTCCACATTTCTCTTGTTTAAACTATTGCTTGTGGTACCTGTTGCTGGTGCTCTGGCAGCTCATACACCAAGTACACATACAGCCTAGGAGAAAACATTTAGCTTATAAATGTAATCATTGATTTGTTTTAGAAGGGATAAGACTAGAGTTATTCCAACCCCTCATGCTAAGCAGAACAATGACCCTATCTCTTCTGATGTAAAATTATCATAGTACAAAATTTCATATGTAGGATGCAAGGCTGGGGATGTAGCTCAGTAGTAGAGCACTTGCCCAGAATATGCAAAGCCCTGTTCCACTCATCCCCAGTGAGAGAAGAAACAGGGAGGGAGAGAGGGTGGGAGGCAGAGAGAGAGAGAGAGACCACAATTTTAAATCTTAGAACCAAGAAGGTTCACAAATTCTCCGACGATCTTTAAATTGACAAGAGAAGGAAAAAAAGAAACCTTATATTCATTTCCAAGCCCTATCAAATTCACTTCCATGACGTCTCCCATTGAAATTGAAAACTGTCAAAGAATCACTGAGATTTATGATGAGGTTTCTTTCCCCCACAGCAACCTCAGCTCCAGTTAAAATCTGACAACCACAATCTAGATGACAATTTTGTGATTAGGACTCAATGTAATTTTCTCTCCCTCCACTGCCATAATTGCCCGGACCTTGCCATTTACTTTATTGTGATATTGGCCATGATACCTTTTCCCCAAAAGATCACTGAAAAAGCTAAACTCACCAGTGTCAGATAAACATTAATGGGAAGAAAACCCTAAAGGACTCCATGTGAACTCATCGTACTTCAGCTTGTGGATGGCTCATCCCCTGTGGAAAGTTCCCTATATGGAGAGCAAGGCTGCATCAGTTCCCAACCTCTTCTCTCTTAGAAATCAGTGACAATGAATCCATAATGACCAGAGGAGATGTTGATCTACTACTCTTCTTTATCTAAGGGCAAAGGAGTACACCAATGGGGCAAGAGTGGTCAGATGCCTCCCTAGAAAACCCAGGCTGTCACCTCTTCTATTTCATAAATTCCCAGTCAGTGTGCCTTTTTCTGGTGTCCCCTGCATTAGCGGGAATTTGGACCCCCTTTCCACTAGATGAAGAGTTAGGGTGCACTGACTTGCACAGGCAAGAGGGACAATAAGGAGTTGGCCCTAGTGAACCCACTAGGTAAGAGACATCTATGTCCACCCTTAGACCACCTTGCAGGGCCTGACCACTTGTCTATAAGAAGAGACAAACCCTCCAACCAGAACAAAAGAAGTAGACTGACACTTCAAATGCAGTACCTCTGGGCCTGGGGATGGGGTAGAGTGTGAACTTAGTATGCATATGGCCCTGAGAGCTATCCTCAGCATACAAACATGCCCATACCACAGTGTTCCTCTAAACCAGTGGGTGGAAAGTGGCATGGTTTTCCATTTTAAACTTCCAGAAATTTCTACAGTACCTTTGTACTGGAAAGCAATAAAATGACCCATGAGTCACTCACCTGTTTAGTCCTGAAATGCCAGCAGCAGCCCAGACAGTATCCCACCCTGCCATGAACAGAAGGAAAACACCACAGGCAAAGGGCAAAACTAAAAGGAACAGGAAACGGTGTGCTGCAGACGGAAGAGTTGGATCCAGGCCATGGGTGCTTAAAACCACCATGGAAGACTTGTTGGCATATTTTCAGCCGGTCACAGCTATATAGTGACAAAGACGACTGAGTCTACACTGTGAGGTCCCTCACCCCTCACATGCTTCCTTCTAGGAGACTGAGAGGCTGGAAGACTGCAAACTCAAACAGCCTGAGCACATTAGAGACCCTGTCCTATAATTTTAAAAAGGTACCTGAGGATGTAGCTCAGTGGAAGGCTCTGGGTTCAATACCCAGTACTACAAAAAGACAATCTTTTTTTAAAAAATCAAATGCAGAATATCAAGATTGAATAGGGCCTGGATCCAAAAACAATAAACTGGCCATAAAATTAAACTTTGTGGTAAAAGCTAAAACATGTGAATAAAGAATTAACATCAGGCACTATTAAAAAATCACTATCAGTTTCCTAAAGCATAGTAAATGGTGTTGTGTCCATACTGAGGAGCATATGCTGAAATATTCAGTGGGTAGTGTCTAGAAGTCTTCAAACTTAGCTCCATCCAGATAGTTTGGCAGAAATAAAATGTGCTGAGTGATAAAGTTCATGTTGTAAAACATTAGCAAATCCTAAATCCAGATAAGCAAATGTCCTAGTATTCTTTCAGCTCTCCTATGCACTTGAGAATATTCAGAATAAAAACTAGGAAGTCAGAGAACTCCTTCCAGCATCCCGACTGCCCTAGTTCCTCCATCACCACCAGTCTTCCAGCCCAGGGCTTTCCAGCTGGGTAATGAAGAAGGCATCCAGTTTTGAACTGCTATTTCCGGTTTATTGAAATACAATCTGCACACCACACAGTTCACCCATTAGATATGAACAATTCAGTGATTTTTAGTCTATCTGCAGAATTCTGCAACTATCCCCCAAGTTGATCTTCTTTTCTTTAACCTTTGCTTTAACCACCCAAGAGCCTCCACCTCGTAGCTTTCACTCCCCAGCCTGGACAACCCCTATGCAACTCTAGGCCGTGTCCTCCGTGTCTGTCTCCAGGCGCATGTGATTTTTTTACTTCTGAAAGACCAACATAGGTTGCCAAGTTTTGCAGCAGCTGCCAACTCTTGAGCACAGCAATCCATGTCCTGCTGTGTTTGCCCACTCTGGTTCTCTGCAGGAGATCAGAGGGAGTGGGCAGCATTCTTGGAGTGGGCAGCCCAGGAGCCTAGGAAGACAGTGACTTTCCTCTTTCTGTTTCCTGACTCTGCTAAGGGAAGTGCTCCAGGGAGAGAAGCAGGTGGCCTTCCAAATAACATGATCAGGGCATGTTATGGCGGCCAAGAGCAGCTGACCCCTTTGCTGGTGTGTCTTCTGGAGGGGACTTCGATTCCCAGCTCCCCACTGTATATGCTCTCATCGATAGATGCAGAGATTCAGGCCCTGTTGTCCAGGACAGAGTGCCAAGATCTATACCATCTCTCACTCCTATAGGGATCTCACTTGATGCCACACATGATGCACATTGGCAAAACATGAACAAACCCAGGGATTTAGCCCAAGTGGTACTGGGCCTACCTTGGAAGCACAAGGGCCCAAGTTCAATTCCCAGTATTACACATAAAAAAAAAAAAGTAAAACATGAACAAGCTCCCTGCTTCCTTGATTGGAGACACTGTGTAGCAGTCCAAATAGCTGTAAGAAGCAAATTATATTGTTGCACACCTATAACTGCAGCACTCTGGGTGGCTGAGGCAGAAGAATTACAAGCTCAGTCCTAGCCTGAGCAGCATAGTAAGCCTTTGTCTCAAAATTTTTACATTAAATAAAGAGCTAGGATGCAGCTCAGTATGAAGGGTTCAATCTCCAGTAAAACAAGACAAATCATTGAGAGAACCATTGATAATTTTTGTGACAATTCAAGCTATATCCTAGGCCAGTTCAAAAACCAGCCTGAGATACTAGCTTCAGGTGATTGTTTTTTTCGGGTGATTGTTTTACACATAAGTTCTAAGAACTGCTTCTTCCCACAAAGAAACAATAGAAGCATATGTAGCTAATGAAACTTGGGGGGACTTCGGGGAGCACGGCTTTTCCTGGATGAAAGCCAATCCATGAGCAGAACAAGAAGGTTCTGAAACAAAAACAGCATCAAAGACTATGGAACAAAGCGCTGCCCAGAGCCCATTTGGGTCTCAGGTTGCTCCATGTTACCAAGCTCAGCACTGGCCCTCTAGACTCATCCTGAACAGGACGCTAAATGGTGTCTATGCAGTCTTATTTCACTAACTCTCACTCTTCTCTGTAGCGGTGCCCAGGTCCTCATGCTGTATGTAAGCGGGGATTAGGGAGAGCCTGGCTGACACTCTCTCTGACTCGTGTCTCAGATGTCACAGGGGGCCACTCCTCCTGACTTTCTGAGGTCCTGTGTGTATCCCAGCCTCAGGAAGGAACACAGCTCTTCCCACAGGGCACTTAGGCATGGACCCCAAACCCAAGAGGACTGCAAATGTGAAATTCCACTTTCAAACTTCCTGTCCAACCCAATGCCAGTAATTCTAGAATGTTCACTTGGAAGTGATAGAAACCCCCAAATAGACTCTAGAGTGTTTTTGAACCATGAAAAATGATTTGAAATCCAAGCAAAGGACTGAGAGTCCAACTGGGCTAACTGATACAAGGTCATAGATTTAATTCACAGGGCTGAAAAAAAATAGTGAAACACAGCGATAAGCTTCCAAGGCCAACAACCCCTGCAGACCTGAGGGTGAGCCCAGCTGTTTCTGTAGTAGGGAAGCCTGGACAGTCACACCAACCTGGGAATACAAGCCCTCTCCAGGCTGCAGGCGAAGGAGTGACTCACAGGTCTCTCTTGCACTTGTTGGGTGGGTTCCAGCCCACCTTCACCCTCCTCTTCCCTCTCAGCCCTTCTCAAAAGCATCACTTCCCACCCTTAATAAAGCCACACCTAAGGACAGTTATCCAGTGAACACCGACCTGGGGTAACTGGTAATAGTGAAGTCAAATGCTTATGTTTTTCCCTGCAGTAGGGTAACATTTTTCATCTCCTATTTTCCTTGGCCAGAGGAAAGATGCCATTCAGGGAACTCCAGGTGTTTTGAAGATGAAAAGGAAGGTAGGGGGCCTGGCTCAGTGCTTATTATCCACAGAGAGAATTGGGTTCACTTCAAGCAAAAGGAAAATAATGGCTAGGGGAGCTGATGATTCTTAATGAATTCATGTGAAGAAAGTGTGGGTGACCAGTTTAAGGATGTGCAGCCCTAAGACTGCCTCCGGAAGGAGAAAAACAAAACAATTGTTTTCTGTTACGGCACAATATTTGCTCACCTTCTCTGAAGCACACAGGGCTGGCTTGACTCCAAGTCCACTGCCACCCTCCCTGGCTCCCAGCTCTTGACACTGGCTAAGCTAGGGGGACAGGTGAGGCTGAAGGCCAGGTCAGGCCTGAGGGAGGAGCAAGCCCTCAACCAAGCGAAGCTCCACTTCTTGTCTGCCCCCCCCCAGCACCAACCCCACCCTCAGATTTCACCTACCCTTGGCATCCAGCTTCCCAATCGCCTTTCCCACCTTTCTGGTGCCAGGCCTACCTCCCATGGGAGCCTGGAAAACAAACCATCCTCCCAGCCCTCCCAGGGGGGACAGTGTAGCAAAAGCCCAGCAGCCTCCTCTAATCCCGGACAGGTGGCACTTTGGCACAAGTGCCCTGAAATCACTTCCTTCCTGGGTTGCAGAGAGCCCGGTCCCTTCAGAGGAAGACTAGCGAGCCTCAATCTGGACTGCAGTGGGAGGAGCCTGCAGGCCGGGGCCAGAGGTCCGTGACCTCCCGCGAAGCCGGGCTATCTTCCTGGGATCCCCTATCTAGTGTAAACGCGGTTTCACACATAAATAACGTGCCACATCTGGCCCTTTGGTTTTATGGCGTCTTAGCGACAGAGCAATTTCTAGATGGCGACCTTGTTAACCAGCAGCCTGAGCTCGCCAGGCGCTAGAGTCCAAGGCACTGATAGGGACAGAGGAGGGACGAGAGGCGGAGAGACCCAAAGTCCCAGATCGCCAGGTCCGAGGGGCGTCCAGAGGTAGCCTACAGCGCTCTTAGGGGGAAGGGACCCCCGCTCGATGGAAGTGCCCCCACCTTCGCCGGCCATGTGGCAGCTGAAAGAGCCATCGAAGCCCAAGTGTGTTTGCGCTCGTACCCAATTTATTACCGCTGAACATATGGCCAATATTTTGACTCACGTCAGTCGGGAAAGGAAAACAAACAGAGCGCGCGGCGCGGGGGAGCCGCCCCCTCCACTGGGCTGCGCGGCGGCCTCGGGCCTCAGCCGGGAGTCAGTCGGAGTCTGAGCGGAGAGCCCCGAGCAGGAGCAGGAGTAGAAGCCAGGAGCTAGAGACCCAGCCACTGCAGGAGCAGAAACCCGGAGGCCGAGAGCCGGGAGCCCCGGAGGGAGAGCCTGCGGGGGGGACCCCACGCCCAGGCGGCTGCGCCCAGGTGAGCTCCTGCGGGCGGCGTTCGGGGGCCGCACGCGTTGGAGGGCGGCAGCCGGGAGGCCGCCATGCGGAGCCGGGCTCCAGCCGCTCTTGGCCAAGCATGGAGCATCTGCTCGTCCACCTCCACTGTCGCTAGAGACGGACTCTCTCCGAGCACCGTCCCCCGCCCGACTTCCGAGAGAGTCCAGGGCCCCGCCGTCCCCACGGCCGGAGCCAGACTCCCGAGTCCCCTGCACACCCTGCACTCCGCACCCCCCGGAGGTTCCGGACCCCAGTCGCCCCTGCGCTGCGGAGTTGGGAAGCAGCAGGTGGGCAGAAATGGGGCGTGTCCAGTCCTCTCGGGACTCTGCGGGCCACTGGGGGAAGGGACTCGGGGAAGGATAGCTGCAGGAGAGGCACCTGCAATCCGTAGAAGTTTTACCTGCGCTGAGGCCAGGGGTTCGCGCCGCACATCTCGCGGAGGGTTGAGGACCCCAGGCTACAAGGCCAGGCCGGCGCGGGGCGGGGAGAGAGGAGAGCGGGGCTGCGGGGCCTGGGACCCCGCCCGCGGAGCGCGCGCCCCTGCAGACCCAGCCCCGAGGGCGCGGGGGGAGGGAGGGAGGTCCGGGTAGGTGGACCAGATAAAGACGCGCCTGGAGACGATCTGCCGGGCTGTCGCCGCGCGCCGGGAAGCGGGAGGCGGAGCGGGCGCCGAGCCCTGGCCAGCCTCCTCCCGGGCCCGGTGCTGCCGCCCGAGTCTCCCAGCTGCCTCGCCCCCGCTCGCCGGTGAGTCCCTGTGCGCGCGGAGGTTCGGGATTGGGGGGGTTCTGCCGCCGAAGCAGAAATCCCGAGGTAATTTGGAGGTGGCACCTAGTGGAGAAAGAGGGTTCTGCTCTGGCGGCGGAGTGGGGGCGGTGAGGAGTGGAAGGACAAGTAGCGGGAGTCGAGGCCAGAAGGATCTGCTTGGGTTGAAGCCTAGAAAAGAAGACTGTAGTTGCGAGGGAGGCGACCCAAGACCACATTGGGACTGCGGGGTGGTCTCCTGGGCCGCGCCCAGCGCGGGACAGTTCTTGTTTGCGACAGTAGAGATCGCCAGAGGATCAGAAATGAGCCTGGGGGGTCTGCAGATGTGCTGATCTCAGAGGGACGCCCCCCTCCCCGAAAATGCGCTCCCTTAGAGGTTCATTGGTGTGCTTGCTCCACGAGCCGACTCCACTTTGGTGGTGCTTGGGGATGGGAAGGGGGCCTTGCAACTAGGGCACCGTTTTGGTGCCACGTTGGAAAAATAATAGATACCCACTCACTCACTCAGTGTCCCCTGATCCTGCTTGCCCGGCCCTGAGCGCAGGCTCACCGGCCTCCGCAGGAAGAGGGCTGTCGCGCTGGCATCAGCATGCCTGACCCAGCTTTGAGTGCCCAAGTGAGCACCGCTTAGGAGAGGCCGCTTGTTTTCCAAAGTCTTGTGGTAATGATTTCGTCACGTGGTGAGAAGTAAATTCAGATAAGAAAGTGCTTTCAGCCCTTGGTTCCTAGAGAATCCCAAATCTCCCACACCGAAATCGCCTTTATCAGGGGAAGGTCGCGCTCGCTGGGAGACCGTTCCTGAAGGCAACGCTGACGATGTGTAATCTCATTGTAACATATTTAATCATCAAACCAGCGAGAACGAATAAAGCAAAGGGGTTTGCCCCAGGAGACTGGGCGTTCGGTTCCCCCAATAAACTGGTGATAAAGGATTGGCTGGAACAGGCTCCTTTGGCCTGAGGGGGGCTTAAAGCCACAGTTTTAAAGAAAATATTGGAGGGAGGCCGTTTCCATTTTGTAGCGTGCCCCAAGGCACATTATGTGTTCAATTTAACATCCATGAAAGTTAAACGGCTTTGCTGGTCTCTTATTTTATTGGATGCATTTTCAAAGATCTCATTAAAGTGCATTTATCAAAGTCCTAACATATGCCCGTGAGGTCTTATATGCACACAATGAGGCTGATTAATAGAAAGAAAAATCCTAATTTCTATTACAATTTACATCCTCAGGAGATATTTTCCTTTTGTGGGGGGAAGGGACAGATTGTTGGGAAAGTGTATGTCTCACCCTGCAAAAGAGTAGAGTTATCTCACTTAGGTGCCTTCCTCCTGCACCCGCAATTGCTCCTGTTCTAGGTTCCCCTGTCTCCATGGCTTTGAATCCTTTCTGGTGGGTGGGTGAGTACGCCGGGTGGGAGATTTTCCTGAGAAACACAACAATCTTTGGCTTTGGACAATTTATATAGCCAACACTTCCTGGTGATGGTGGGGGGACTGTTTGTCTGGGAGGTGGCCCCTTGTTCTTTCCCTCCTGGTATTTAAGACTTCTATCACAATGTATGTACCACCCTGAGGCCGCCTCACCTTGGACTTGCACCCAAGGTGGGCTGAGAGTTTCTGACTCTTCTCTAGCCTTCACTCTCCGGTCCCAAGGCTAATGGTCCAGCCAGAAGCCTGCTTGGCCATGGTGTCTCCGTATGGGTCAGCACTAGTAGGCCACACACCTCGATTTCTTTCACTCAGGATGCCGGAACTGACTCAGCCCCATCCCCCACACCGAACCCCAGCAGCGCAAGGCCCTTTGGGAGACTGAGGTCTTTCAGGCACTGTCTTTTTGGCAAGTTCAGGGGCCAGGAGGGGCTGCATTTTCCTTGTCCATTGATTTTAAGTGCGTGCCACTCTCAGTGGAGGCTCCAGTTTGAGATAAAATAAGTCTTTCCCTTCCAACAAATCTTTGTGTCTTTACATTAATCCCCTCTGAAGCAGGAAGGTGCCATGGGCTTTGTTTCAGAAGCGCAGGGAGGGAATGTTGCACCTTGGGGCAGGCGACAAGCAGGGGTAGCTGAGCTGTGAGGGGCCTGAGAGCTCAGCCACTGGCTCAACCAGGAAAGGAGTTTCCTTTCCGCCCCCTTTCATTCCAAAAAGGAGAAACAAGGGAGGAAAAGAAATTAAATTAGTATTTGCAAATAAAGGGGGAAATCTCATACTTTTGATGACTGAGAGTGCTTTTGTGGATGCAGAGGGAAACTGGGTGTGTCAACTCAGGCTGCTAAACTTTGGGCTGGGAGGCTTGGGACTCAGCCAGGCTGCCTCATGGCCCTTCACCCCCATTCCAGGACTTTTTCCTTAACTCCCCCCAGCTGCGCCTCCCGACAAGCTTTCCACAGCAGGGATAGGGGGTGGGGATGCACGGGACACCACTGAGCTCAGTGTCTTGGGAAGCTGTTAGCGCGCAAAGCAGAGATGGAGGAAGTGCCGCTGTCACTGAGAACGCCCAGTCGGTAATCGGGCACGGAGGAGGCTCTTCCCCACTTCCTTAAGCATCTTTCTTTCTTGTCCTGTGTATCTGGGTGTAAATCTCACTCCTCCCCAACAGGGGGCGCATCACTGCAGTGTGGAGAGCGAGAGCTGAGACCTTGGACGCCTCGCGGCCGCCCCAGGCTCCAGGGCGCAGAAAAGGCGTTCGTGTTTGAGCTACCTGGGAAGGTAAACACTGGGCTGACTTAGAGGGCCACTTGTCCTGGAGTGGGGCCACTTAGGCTGTGTACATTCACCTCCCCTCCTGGGCCTCCGCGATTGTTCAGCTCCCTAGCTCGTGCTCCAGTCGCCTGCACAGGGCTGCGCTCTGTCCTGGGACCGAGCTCCAGACACCCAGAAGGAAGTGTGCTCTGTTCTCCAGGGATGGTTCCTCTTCCTCTCCTCAACCCTGACTGTTGCTGCGCCAGTCCTAAGCCTGGAAGGATGCATACAGGGAGAGATTTTTATGAACCTGAAGCCCCAGGGTGGAGCACGAAGACCTGGAGCCAGGCAGGCGGAGCTCCTGCTGCGGTCGGGCTGCGAGCTGTTCCCCACATTCAAGGAAGCTGAGCTGGGCTCTCTCTGCTCAGGGCCCCTGCCCCCCACCAAGTTCGCATCATCCGGCCCAGTCGCTGATCGCACTGGAGCTCCCCTTGAACAGCACAACGGAGCCCAAACCGGGACCAGAACCTAGTCTTTTCTTGGCGTCCAGCTCGAAACTGCCAGCGACCATAAAGAACTCCGAGTGGGGAAACCCGCGCACACCCACTTCCAGAGGAAACATTGCCCGCTCTCGATGCTGATAGGTTCCCAATCGGTGGGATGGGGTTGGAGGACAATAATAAAGGACTCTCGAGGGGACAAGAGCATGAGGTTTCCTGAGAAGCCTCGGCCTAAAAATCACCTGTTTCTTTTGGGCAGAAGAGGTGTGTTTGGAGCTTGGGCCCTTGCTTATGGTGCCCACGAGCCCAGCCTACTAAATCGAGGGACCTCAGAGAAGCTCTGGGCATAGGATTGCCCTGGCCGCCAGCTGGGCCCACACAGCCGTCCGCTGCCCCTCCTGGGGGACTTGCATTTTATGATCTTCCTCTAACAAGCCCAGTTTCTCCCCTTCAATTACGAGCCTCCCAGCGGTCTCCCTGCGCCTTTTCAATTGCAAATGTTAACGCTTTGGATGCAGACACGGAAACCACAGGCCAACGAAGGAATGGGGGACATGGACTCTGAGAAGAGTCCCCTGAGACACTGGGCTGCCCAGGGCGTGGCTGTCAAGGCTAGGCCAGGCCTCTTCTGTTCCCTCTCAGACTGCCTGACCACCTAGAGGCAGAAAAGAGGAACTCCGAGCTGGGGAGGCTGGAGCACTGGCCCAGCTTGCTAGAATTGGGGCTGGTGGAGGTCAAAGGTCAGGAACTGGTGCAAATCTGGCCTTTTCGATCAGGGTTGAGGACCTCAGGCTCAGGGCTCTCAAGCATGCCCTCCGTGTCCCTGATCACTTCCCAGGGACCTAGATTCCCAGAGGAAAATAGAAGTCTCCCGGGAGCGCTAAGCATCCCACCAGGTCTGAAGGGAGAGGATCAGTCGCAGGGAAGGAAAGCCTGCTCTGCCTAGGAGAGATAACAAGATATAGGAACTACAGGAAATCAAGTCATTCCAGGCTGGAGCCCACGGGCTCTCTGAGAACCCAGCCCACTGCCCAGAGCCCAAAGTTGGCTCTGGGGATGCGTAAAACAGGCTTGTTCCTTCTCCACCCAAACTGAGAAATGGCCTGGTCTAATTGTGTTCTGGCCTCAGACTCCATCACTGGTGGCCACCCGGGTCCCCAAGAGACCCCTCCCCAAGGACAGAGGACTACGAGAGACAAAAGGAGGGTCTTTTCTGCAATGCTTGGTTTGAGGATCTTTTTCTGGTCAGTTATTTATTTAGCATCTGAGTAACAATAGCTGGGCAGACCCCCCCCCCCAAGCCCCTGTGTCCACACTCTGGCTTCCTGGATTCCTGGAAAATCGACTTCCCTCCTGCAACTGGACAGACCATGGGGCTCCCACATGAGAGGGGGAGGGAGAGGCAAGACAGGGAGGCTGAGAAAGACAGTCTGGAAAGAGAAAAAAGCACAAAAAATAATGTGTTTGAGGAACACGATTCAAACCAGTTTCTCATTCTTGCAAGGAAAAAGCGGGGAGGGGAGAAAGGAGAAAAGAAAAAGTAGGAGAGAGAGGAATTGGGGAGCGACGACATGAAGGGGTTTCCTTAATATTGTGGACGGATTCAGAAATGAATGAAGAGATAGTCCATTGAAGAGGGCTGAATGCCATGACAACTAGCAACAACCTTAGATTTATTCCAAACAGTTAGGACACATTGAAAGAGAGCGTCAATCATGTATTATTTCGCCACTGAAATAAATGCAAAAACCGAGGCGGGACAAAGGCTTCCAACGGGAGCGGGACATTTGTCTACATTTCGCTCATTGTCCGCAGCTTAGCAATCGGTTTGTATTTGTGTTTGCCGGGGTCCGACCACCCAGGACGAGCCGACGAGGGGCTCGCTCCACCCTGGTCCATTGTCACCCACGTCACATACTGGGGGCGAGGCAGCTAGGGCTGCAAAAAGCGGCCAGTGGCTCAGAGAGGCGCCCTCACTGGACGCTGGCAACTCGGGGTGGCGGGGGGCGCCGAAACGGCCCCCGCAGCTGCGCGTAAGGAGGACGCGGGCCCTGCGTTTGGCTCAGCCTTCACTAGGCGGCTCTGGCTGGGGGCCTAGAGGTACAGAGGCCGGGACCCCCACGGACGACCTTCTCTGCCCTCCTCGCCCCCAAGCCGACCTCTTTCTGGGTGCTTCTTTGGGGCGAACAAGCATCAGGTAGCAAGCCTCCTCCTCCTCCTCCTCCTCCTCCTGTATTTTAAACCGGACAGTGGAGCGGTGAGGGGCCTTTTGCTCCCCTCGCTTAGGAAGGCTATCCCGGGAAAGTTCAGTTTCCAGCTGGGCGAGATTGTAACGTTGGCACAAACCTAAAACTTTGAGCCTGGAGCGCGTCCTCGAGACGCACCCTTGAGGGTTCCAAAGGGAGAGGAAATGGAAGCATTTGCACGGAAGAGGGTCACTCGGGAGAAAACACTGAACCGTCGGCTCTCCCAGCGCCCCGTCTTTTAGGTCTTCGCCGGGCGGTAGCACAAACCCACCCCCGCTGCCTGCCGCAATCTCACCCTCTGCTTCCCACCGCTCCACCTTTTGCTGCAGCCTGGAGGGAGGGGGGCGGTCAAAGAGGCAGGAATAACAGATGCCACAGGGGAATAGGCCGCCAGTCCTTCCCTCTGCTCGCTCAGAGAAGGCGGCCAGTCCGAGATGACGGGCAGTGGGCCCGGTCCGAACCCGGGCTAGTCGGGGCTCCGTTCGTCTGCTCCGGAGCAGCCCGCCTGCCCAGCAGCCTGCTCGCCCAGAGCCCAGCGGAAAATGAACTGCGCGTCCCCTTCTGCCGCGAAGAAAGCGAAGATGTAGGGGAATGGAATGAGGGAAATAAACGAATCCTTAGCAAATCAAGGCAGGCAGGAGAGGGCTGGAGGGCTGGCGGTGGCCCTGGCCGGCAGGGAGTGGGGCGTTCTCCTAGGATCTCCAGCTCTTTCGCGGTTAACTAGAATCAATTACTTGCCTTGTCATTTCTAGTACTCATCCTTAAGCCTCAACCAAAATATTGACCTAGGAGGCTTACAGAACTTGGGTTCTTGCCATTTGAACCGGATCTTGTTTGGGGAACCACCAGCGATGCGAAAGAGAGATTTCCTCGGCTCAGCCGCCCCCTCCCCCTTTTCCAAAGGCGCCACAGATCGCCAATTTTCTGGCTTCCTGGAGAGGGGGGTGTGAATGGTAAAGAAGAGTTTTTCCCTTCTTCCAATCTCTGTTTTGTACTCCCCCCCCCCTTTAAGATGCAATTTGTTAAAACGGTCCTTTCAAGTGCTTGGACTCTCGAGCGACGCGGTGGTCCTTTGTATGTAAATACTGGGTAAAAAAAAAAAAAAAGGCTCGGCCGGTCTTTGCAATTAATTGACACGTTACACCTCTCATCTCGCTCTAGAGGGCCGTTGGCTGGGAGCGCGGAGCTCCCCAAAACCCACAATTTCACATCTGCAAATACTGTCTTCATCCACTTGACTCCCAAGACCCGCCCACACGTGGCCAACCTTTGCGTTTTTAATGTCTCTTCCCCCTTTTTTCCACCCTTCCCTCGCTCCCTCTCTCGCTCCCCCTCCTCCCCCGCTCCCTTTCCCTCCCTCCCGCTTTCTCCCCTCCCCTCCTCCCCAGGTTCGTGAGTGGAGCCCAGCCTTATATGGACTGATCGCTCGGGCAATGGCCCATTTTTTCCTCGCCACCAGCCGCCACCGCGCGCCGAGCGGCCGCCAGAGCCCGCGCTGACGCCGCCTTGGCACCGCTCCTGGAGTTACAAACGGGCCGGGCGCGCGCGCCCAGCTGCTGCGCCCACCGCCGCGTGCTTCCGCAGAAGATCGAGGCTGGGGTTGGGTTTCATTCCTTCCCCTCCCTTTCCCCACTGTTTCTTTCTCTCTTCCTCTTTCTAAAATAATAATTATCCCAATAATTGAGGCCCATCCCCCTCCCCTCCCCATCCCTTCCCCCACCCCTCCCCCGCCCGCTGGGGCTGGGGAGCGCCACGAATTGACCAAGTGCAGCCACAACTTTGCGGCATAAATTGCGGGGTCCCGAGCCATGTCGCTGACCAACACAAAGACCGGATTTTCGGTCAAGGACATCTTGGACCTACCGGACACTAACGACGAGGAGGGCTCAGTGGCTGAAGGGCCAGAGGACGAGAACGAGGGGCCGGAGCCCGCCAAGAGGGCCGGGCCGCTGGGGCAGGGCGCCCTGGACGCAGTGCAGAGCCTGCCCCTGAAGAGCCCCTTCTACGACAGCAGCGACAACCCATACACGCGCTGGCTGGCCAGCACCGAAGGCCTGCAGTACTCCCGTGAGTAGCGAAGCCTTCGGTCTGCGGCTGTGTCCGCCCGGTTCCTGCGGCGCAGCCAGGCAGGACATGGGTGCCCAGGGCAAAGAGGCCCGAGGAGCGCAGATCCCTCCCGGGTCCCAGGAAGGTTTCTAACACTTGTTTGGGCTGTGCTCTGTCCTCTCCTCTTCCAGCACCCCGTCCCTGCAAAAGGCCCCCCAACCTAAGTGAGGAGGAAGAGAAGAAGGGAAACCAGGACTGGTTGCAGATGTCACCCGTGTGTGATAGCTCCGGCCAGGCCCTGGAGATGGCCAGCGAGCCTGGTCAGATCGCGGGAGAGGGTGGGGGAGGCTTCGGGTGGCCTGGGTATAAGTAGCTCACCCTGCCCCCTGCGCGATCATAGAGGACGCTTTGTGTGGTGCGGGGGTGTCGGGAAAGCCCGAGAGCAAAAGCGAAAGCCCCCAAAAACCTGCCTTAAATGGCCTAGCCGATCAATGCTGGGATTGTGGAGTTTTTCTTTTAAAAATCTGCCCACGTCTCTCCAGAGAGGAAACAACTTAAGGGGGCCGGAGCCCTTAACCCGCAAGTATCTCCCATGCCCCCCTTCCCGCCCAAATCTACACCCACATCGTGCGAACCCCAGAACCTCGAGCCAGGAGTCCCCACTCCTGCAGATTATGCTTTTTCCCCAGACTCGGGCGCTTCCCAGGTAGTGGAACGTGGCTGGGTTACTGCGCCCAGCGCCAGGGCGCACTGAGCATCCGAGGCGCTGGTGCCGCCCGGGCTGCGCGCGGCCTCCAGGCGCTGACGCGCTTCTCTCCCCGACAGTGCACGGGCTGGCGGCCGGCGCGCCCCCACAAGACTCCAGCTCCAAATCCCCGGAGCCCTCGGCCGACGAGTCACCGGACAATGACAAGGAGACCCCTGGCAGCGGTGGCGATGCGGGCAAGAAGCGGAAGAGGCGCGTGCTGTTCTCCAAGGCGCAGACATACGAGCTGGAGCGGCGCTTCAGGCAGCAGCGGTACCTGTCAGCGCCGGAGCGCGAACACCTGGCCAGCCTCATCCGCCTCACACCCACGCAGGTCAAGATCTGGTTCCAAAACCACCGCTACAAGATGAAGCGCGCGCGGGCTGAGAAAGGTATGGAGGTGACGCCCCTACCCTCGCCGCGCCGGGTGGCCGTGCCCGTCTTGGTCAGGGACGGCAAACCGTGCCACGCGCTCAAAGCCCAGGACCTGGCCGCGGCCACCTTCCAGGCAGGCATCCCCTTTTCGGCCTACAGCGCGCAGTCGCTGCAGCACATGCAGTACAACGCCCAGTACAGCTCGGCGAGCACTCCCCAGTACCCGACAGCACACCCGCTGGTCCAGGCCCAGCAGTGGACTTGGTGAGCGCCGCCCCAGAGACTCGCGGCCCAGGCCCGGCCCACCCCTGCGGCGGCGGCGGCGGCGGCGGCGGCGAGGAGGAGGACTCGGTCCTTGGTGGTTACTATTATTATTATATTATTATCAGAGGATCAGTTGGCTCTGGGCTCCGTTGAGAAGGCGGCACCGGGAGGTTCCATCCACTGACTCCGTCCGGGTCTCTCTCCTTTGAACCTTTGGAGGGGTTTGAACTCTGAGCCGTGTTTACAGGCGTGTTTGCGCAGCTACGCTTCTTGCCTCTCCCTGGGGGCACCAAGCCACCCCAGCGTTAACGTCCTCACTTGAAAACGAGAAAAAGACCAACCCCTCACCCCGCTTTCGTGAATTTTGTAAAATATGTTTGTGTGAGTAGCGATATTGTCAGCCGTCTTCTAAAGCAAGTGGAGAACACTTTAAAAAATATAGAGTATTTCTTCTTTTTTAATAAGAAAATGCTAAATATTTATGGCCATGTAAACGTTCCGACTACTGGTGGCAGATTTCGCTTTGGGTTGTAAATATCGGTGGTGAATGTTGCCAAAATGACCTTTACAATGGGCTTGTTCCCCTTACGGGCCCATCCCCCTGCTTTGTCGTTTGTTTTGGTTTGGTTGTGTTTGGGTTATCCTCGTTTTCTTCTTTTTTATTTTGTTCAATGCAAACTTTTTTCAAATATGAAAAAGGAAAAAAATGTGTAGGTGAGAAATCCCCCACCCACGCCCCATCTTTCCGGGACCTGAGGCCGGAACTTGGAGCTCAGCCGTTCTGCACGGTTCCCCAAGACCGGTGGGCACTGAAAGCTTTCGATTTTTTAAAATAAGAATTTTAATAAAAATCCTGTGTTTAAAAAAAAAAAACAGAAATGAAAAGCTCAGCCCTCGGGTTTGTCTGACTATCGCCTCTCACCAGGCCCGGAGGCCTGTAGCCCTGAGCCCGTACGACTCCAAGCTTCCATTCCGGGCTGAGGAGGCCGGTACCGGGGCACAGGAAGGGACCTGTGCAGGCCTCATCTGGCCCCACTGACCCGACTCCGCGGCCGAGGTGGTCCCCGGAGTACTGGGCCTGCAGCCTGCAACAGCTTGGCCCCTAGTCTGAGCAGGCTCCCTCTACCAACCTCCCATCCTCGCCGGGTCTGCGCTTGGGGCTGCAAGCGTCCAGGCCTCGGGTGGAAATGTGACTTTGGGAAAGCTATGGCGAAGAGAGCGAGCCCCCCTTGCTCGCCCAAATCTATGAGTGGCTCCTTCAGCCTAAGAAGCTGTTGAAGCCACTACACTCGATGACTTTCACTTTGTTTCGTTTGCTTTCCCTGGCTTTAAGAAGGGGCCCGGGTGTACAGAGGAAACTAGGAGGCATTCTCTCTATGCCCCCACCCCCTTTTCAAAATGTGCTGACACGTAGGGGCCTGGGAAGTGCTCTGCCGAAGAAGCGCAGGGGTTGGGGAAGATTGGGCTAGAAGGTGGCCTTGGAGAGGGATACAATGGGTCCCAGTGGCAGGGGAAGGGGCAGTGGTTGCGCCTTCCTTAGAACTTTCACCCCAGGGAGTCGGGGAGTGCGCATCCTTGGAGCTAGTTCCCAGTGCACTCGGTCTTCCAGGCCCACCGCCTCCAGACTTCTCTTCCCATCTGGAGCCGGGAGGTGTGCTTCCCCCTAGGCAGGTTGTTGGGCGTCCCAAAGAGGGGCACGTTGGAAAGTCAAAGTTGCAGGCAAAGCGAGGCACAGCGGCCTCCAGGGCTGGGCTGGGGAAGCGAGAGGTGGGCCAGGAGCCCTGAGAGGTGGGCCAGGAGCCCTGCTCGGCTTCCCCGGGAGTTGGTGTCTTCCTTGCTCCTTTTTGTTCACTTCCTTCCTCCCCTCCTTCCTTCCTTCCCTTCTTCCTTCCTTCTTTCCTTCCCCAGCACAGCACTGATTTCTTCCCAGGCTTGTCTCTGGAGTAGAGCTCCTGGCCGGATGCTGGCATACATTTGGCCACGCGGGGGAGTGTCTTGGGGGACTGGACAGGCTGAGAGTGGGGTGCACCTTTCTCCCCTATCTTGTGGCTTTCAGAAGATACCCAAGGCTCAGAGCCTAGGGGCGTTCTGAGATGTGCGAGGTGGAAAGTGAGCTCCTTTGGAAATAGTAGCTGGTGTTCTCTGCAGAGCCAGAGTTCCCCCAAGCCTGGGGAGGGAGGCGAGGAGGAAGCCAGGCCGAAGCCAGGCCAAGGGAGCGTCCCGGCTGACTCCCTCCAGTTGATGATCAGATTTAATTCAATATCTAAAGCAAACATGATTATCCGTCTGACCAAATCTGTGCGTCAATAGCACTCAGCGCAGCGCAGCCAGCCAAGGAGGTGATTACACTTCATTCCTGAGTTGCACCAGGCCCCTGGGTAGTAGAGGGTGGGGAAGGTTACTATCCCCCAGAGGGGGCTTCCCTTCTCCAGGTTCATTCCCGGCAAGGCCGAGTTTTTCTAACTGCTGAGAGGTCTCCCTTTGTTCTTCTCACTAGCTTGGAAATGTTTAGGGTTTGGTATTGCTGTTTATGAAGACCAGAGAATCCCTACCCCCCAGGTGCTCAGTGCACTCAAATCTGACCCCCCCCCACCTGTGCAGCTGTAACCAGTCTACACTGCCGTAGGGCTTCCCCTTACCCATCCTCTGGGAAGGGAAGTGGGGATTCAGTCACTCAGAGAGGGTTGTCACAGGGCCTGGGGGCACGCTGGAAGACAGTTCTGAGCCCCAGGCCTTCCCAGGAGCTAAGAATAACCACAGGGACCGTCCAGGGCCGCAGGATGAAGGGAGAGGTGAAGAATACCCAAACTTCTGCAGTTTTCCTTTGTGCCAGGGTGGAGGGCATTTTGGAGCAGAGGCTAAGCCCGAAAGCCTGCAGCCGGTTATATGCCTTCCGGGCCTAAACTGGGGAGGTGGGCCCAGAGCCCGCCTCTCTCTGTGCTCTGGTCCCTTGGAGTCAATAAAAGTGCCCGAGGAGCCCTGTGTGGCCCTAACCCCAGCGCCCTGGGAGCGCAACCGGCACCGGGTCTGCTTTGGCAGTCTATCTTCGCCCAATCTACAGCAGGCCGCACAAAACGGCACAATGGGCGAGCTGGGAGCCGGGGATGTTAGAGGCGTGCATATTAAAAGGGGACAGAGAAAGGGTGGTCAGGACGGAGAGGGGAAGAGGGAGAAGGGGCTCGTCCACCCCACCCCGCACCATTCAGCGCGCTTATCTCGGGCAGTGAATCCCGGAGTCAGGCAGAAGTCTCCTTGGGGTTTTGTTGGGCCTGTCACTGGGTCCCTTTGTCATCCACAGGCTCCATGCTGGATTCCATATGGCCAGCTGGGCTGAGGGAGCGCGAGGAGGGACCCGCACAAAACCCAAATTGTGTCCGGCTTTCAAACCCTGTATTGTTGTCTGTGAAAAGAAGACGCATTAAAAATTCGTGCTATATCTATTGGGGAGGAGGATGGAGGAGGGAAAAAAGCCACCCCTGTGTTTGATGGCTTCAGAGGGCGCTTGCCCGCCTAGGCCTCATGACACACTGAGAGCCAGAGATTTCTCCTCCTTCCCTCTCCTCTTGTCTCCCCCTTTCTCTTCTTCCCCTACCCGATATTGGCACCAGTGCCTCCTGGAGTCAGAGGCTCGGTGTGTGCACTCTGCAGTACCCTGGGATATAGGAGCCCACAGCTAAGGCTTCCCACTCCGCCATTCTTCAAGGCTTTCCATGCCTTAGAGGCATCACCGGGGCCTGGTTGTTGCTCTGTCCAGTGCACACTTCCAGCCTCAGAGAGGATGAAGATTCAGTTTCCACGGAGGATGCTTCAGGAGCCTCCACAGACCAAGCCTGTTACCCTCCATTCCCACAGTGCCAGAGGCAGAGGGTGTGCCTCAGGGCCTGACTGCAGCCACAGCCCGGTAGTTCCATTACCAGCCCCAAGGAGCCAAGGGTCACCCTTTGCTTTCCATCAGTGCAGGGGCCCTACCAACCTCTTAGTGCCCCAGGAAACAAGTCCCAAGACTTCTAATCCCTGCGCCCACTGCCTGTTTAGTTTGCAGAATTTAGTGAGAGGGAGATATGCAAGGCTCCCGAGGCCTTTCTCACTCCTGCCCCAAAGCCTTCCTTGGCGGGAAGTCAAGGGGACTCAGACTTTGCTTTGTCCTCCATAGCAGCCAGGTCAAAATTCCCATAAGCAGCCCCAAATAAATAACACATGCCAAGCGAAAGAAAGAGTTCAAGTAGAGGTGGGGAAATAAAAACAAAACGAGATGTTTCCCTTGGACAAAGTGAGACTCTAATGTGTGCTACTGAGGGGGTGGAAATTCCAGTGAACTCACAACCTGGGTGTTTCTCTCACTTAACAGCACCGGTGTAATTAGTGCAATCGAGCGACCTGATGGGAGTGGGAGCCTCCTCCTCCACGCTCCCCACTCCAGTCGGGAAATGACTTATTTTCTTTACCTATTGACTGTTGGGCTTAGCTGAGACCTGGTGTGGGTTTCTCGAGCCTTTTCAAGAGCCTGGTCATTGAAAAGCTAATCCAATATTTACCGAGAATAAGGACAGTTCTCAGACGTATTTATTAGGGCCATGGCTAAGTGATTTCTTGGACTGAAAACAAAAGCCAGGCGAGGAGGTCCAGGCCCTGGCCCTGCCCCAGCGGGATCCCAGCACCCAGGACTCCTTCGAGGGGCTGAGCTTGCTCCCTTCGCTCAAGTGGTGAGTGGATTAGATATTGTGCTGGGTGGTATTTCAGGAAATATGTACTTGTGGCTCCTGAGAGGCCAGGCGCAGTGACACTCTAAACCGTGTCGATATATCATCTTTTATCCAGGATCTGCAAATAAACCCCTGATCCCCTCTGCGCATTATAGCCGCCGCTATCTCGCCGAGAAAGAGATCTGAGTTTTATTGCTTTCACCAGCGCCCCAACACACACACACACACACACACACACACACACACACGCACACGCACACGCACACGCACGCACACACGCACTCACGCACGCACACACACTCCCCTCTCCTACCCACTCTGGTTTAAAAGCTCTTATCTCCCCTCGCGGGGCGTCGTTATTAAAAGAGGCGAATAGGCCTCAGCGCCGCCACCCGAGCGAGGGGGGAAGCGCGTGGCACCGCGTCTCCTCCACGCGAGCCTGGGCTCTGAAGCGCTAGTGTCCCGCGCGCTGCCGCCAGGGGTCGCCGGAGGCCGGCCCTGCGCGAGAGAAACCGCGCCTGATCTCCAGCTGCGACCCCGGGACACTTCTGAGGCGCAGCCCAGGGTCAGAGCCCCTCAAAGACCGAGGAGGAATCAGGGCGCAGCAGCAGGTGAAGTTGCAAGTTGGGCCGCAGCGGGGGGCTCCTGTCGGCGCCATGGATTCCCTATCCGGGTTATAATCCTCATCCTTCCCCCAAGGTGCCACCTGCCGTCCCCACCCGCGTTCTCGCCTTATTTGGGCCTCAGCAAACTGGGGCCGTGGCCAAGAGCGCCCGGGCCTAGGCGCCCGCGTAGAGGACGCGGCGTCGACCCTGGGGAACGCGGGGTGCGCAGGGTCTAGCTCCCCAGCTGCTGGGACCAGGGCCAAGCGAGCCCTGCCCGGGTTTACGAGGCCTAAGGAGGTGAGACCCTCGCCCTCTGCAGTGTGGCGTAGGGAAATAGCTTCTCTTGGTCATCCCCAAATCAAAGCCGGCGACAGAGCGAGCTCAGCCGCCAGCGCTTTGTAGAAACTTCGGCGCTGATCAGGCATAGTCGCCGTCTGGCCACCAGAGGGAGACGCCGGATCCCCGCTGGGCTTTTGGGGTCCGCGCCAAGGAGGTAAGAACCACCACCACCACCACCACCCCTCAGCTCCGCAAGGCACCAGAATGGACCGCGCGCTGGGCTTTCTCCATCACCCTCCCGGCCTTCACCGGACTGGTGCCAGAGAGGGCACCCTCCCCACCGCTGGCCCCTCCTGTTCCCCCGAATCCAGGCCTGTGACTCGGGCTTGCCTCGCAGACCTGGGACTGCGCTGCCTCTGTCTCTGTCCGGGGGAGCAGACCTCAGGCTCCGCTTTCCTCGCCCCGCGGTGATTGGTCCGGGCGCACTGAGCACTGTGGCCGCGGGGTGGCGCGATTGGATAAGGAGAGACTTGGCGCCCACCGCAGGCCCGCGGCTCGGATCTCAAATCCCCGGTCTGGCCAGGCGACACCGACAAAGGCTCAGCCCGCCCATTCAGGCCTGTCCGCTTCCCTGCCCCGCTGCCTGCGGCTGTCGCGCGGGACCCAGCACTCCCTCTCCTGCGAGATCCGCGCTGGTTTTAATGCACCCTATTCAAGGCCTCCAGAGACAGCTAAAATGGAAGGACACCCTGCTCCTGGCCGCTCCCTTCACCTGCAGTGTTTTACTTTCTTGGTAAAGCCACGTAGAACTGGTGCCCGTCGCGGGTCTCAGCCCCGCACTTGAAGGCAATAATCACCCCGCCCTTAAGGAGAGCCTGCTAGGAGCCCTGGGCGCCCTGGCTGCCACACACCCAGCCTGCCCTGGGGCAGAGGGACCAGGCCTTGTCCTTACAGACAGACTTCCTGGAGAGCCGACTGTTCCGCAGAAGGGAGCCGGTGCTGTCCCACTGTGCCCCGTCCCAATCCCCGAATGTCCCCTGAGCACTGCATGCCTGGCCTTCTCAGCTCCTGTGGCCACTTGGAGCTGCCAAGCATACTGTGGCTGTAGACAATGTAGCATGGGCACTGCTGGCCAGGGAGACCCAGGTTCCATCCCCAGAGCTGCAACATAAAAGGTGTGGGGCCCAGTGTGTTCACACACGGCGTCCTTGCTGAACCCCCTGCCCCCGTGAGAGAAGGTGCAAGAAAAACAGATTTCAGTTTCCAGTCGATTTTATTTTCTTTTTAAAAATGTAGGTCTATGTTGTATCCATGCTTGCCTCAAACTGCATCCTCCTGCCTCAGCCTCTCAAGTATCTGAGATTACATGGGCTACCACACCACAGCCCCACTGATCTCATCTCTCTGATTAAATGAGTCAGTGAGGGAAGAAATGAATAATGTGTTTTAGGGGGTAGTGCTATGGGCTCTAGCCTAAGGAGTTTACAAGACTTACTAAAAGGAATTGCACCCATGTGTTGACTTCCAGACCTGTCCACATTGCCCTGACTCCAAGAACTAGAGAGTGCAAGGTTTGTTCCTGGGTGTCTGCCAGGCAAGTGTGACTGTGTAGAATGGCTGCGGGGGGTGAGGCTTATAAGGCAGATCTGTGTCTGTGCAAGATCGCACACCTGACAGTCTCACCACACAGGCACGTTGCAGAGGTCACTGGTACTGCTGCCCAGTGAACCTGTGATTTCTCCGAGCACGAAGAGCATGGCCCAGATACCTGCGGCCGGAACCCAGGTTGGCAGCGCCCACAGCTTCTTCCCAAGGTGCCAGAGATCCCAGTAGTTGCACCTCCTTGTTCAGCCTGCAGGAGGCGCAGGAGGGACAGGGCAGTGCCTGGAAGAGGGTGAGGGGAGAGCGCAGCTTGCTCTCCCAAAGCTTGCTCTGCCCCGGCGCCTGAGGCTGCCAGTGGGGCTGAACCCGCGCCCCCGTGATGCACCAGACTGTGGGTTCCCTCCTGTGCCTATTTCCTTGCTCCTTCCCTTCCCCAGATCTCCTTCCTAATGAGCCTAACGAGGAAGGTCAGATCGGGAACCCCGTGGAGACTTGGCTAGTCAGGGTGGGATCAAACTTCTGGTAGGAAAGTTGCTTCTCTAAAGCTATGGTTACTTTGTTTTGTTTGTCTCTGTTTTTCTTAGTCCATGTTGACAGTTCCTAACGAATACACTCCTTGTGAGGAGCTCAGGTTGCACAGGACACCTTCCTCTCTTTCTCTCCCTGCTCTTCCCTCTTTCCTTCCCCACCCTTCCCCCTTCATCCATCTCTCATTCTCTTTCCCTTTTGCAAAAGATCTGTCTCCCTACTTCTTATCTCTGTACTCCTTGTCTTTTATTTTGCTATTTATTCATATTTTGGATTCCTCATATAAGAGAAACGATGTGATATTTAACTTTTGTGCTTGATTTTTTCACTTAGCGTTATGGTCTTAAGGGCCACCCGTTTTCCTACAGATACCTCAGGCTTATTCTTCTTTACGGCAGAGTAGTCCTCCACTGAGTGTTCACCACATATTCTTTACCTGTTCATCTGCTGATGGACACACAGGCAACTTTTGAGATTTAGCTATAATGAATTGTGCCGCTATGAACACAGATGTGTATGGGTCATGGTAATATGATGACTATCCATTTTGGGAAGACACCTAGTATAGGCAGAGCCAGGGTGATTACAGGGGACTCAGATGCGAGGTTTCTAGCCCAGTGCAGAAGAGCCGCTATTTCTCTGGTGGTAGTGTGGGCATGAGGATGAAGAGCACTGCCTGTACCGATGTCAGAACCCCTCAGATCTTAAGAGTGCCACTGTGCTTTGGAAGAGCCTTTGGTGACCATGTCAAACTGCAGCCAAAGGGTAGGTGGGAAGGATGGGTGGGAAGTGTGAGCTCCACCCTGCAGGCAAAGGGTAGGTCCCACCCACTAGGACCAGAAAGCATTTCAGGCACAGGGAGCCCCTGGGGGACACAGGGGGCCCATCTACACTCCCAGTAGAGGCCACAGGAGGACCCAGCCTTACAGCACCTGCGCTGCAGAATGGATTGAATGCTGAACTCACTGCTCGGAGGCAGTTAGAGATCTGCCTTGCCCTGCTCTCTGCCTTGGACTACTTTTCCCTCTTAGCTTCAGTGCTGTTTAGTGGAAGAGTGGAAAAGGCAGAATACCCTGGGACAGCACGGACCGGGACAAGCCGCACAAGACGACCTCCTGCGCAGCCTGGTCTTCTGCTGCCTGTGGGGTGTCCACACTGGCATCTGGAAGAAGCAGCTTGGGCAGCTCTTTCCTCACAGCCTGAGTCATAGGTGACAGCGTTCGGTGTAGCAGCTCCCCTGGCACTGGAGCCTAAAGGCAGTGCTGAGCTGGCATCTCTGCAAGGAGGTGCCCACAGACAGGCTATTCTCAGGCATCAGGATGACATGTCCAAGAGTGAGTCCTCATCTCTGCTGCCAGGTGCTGTTCCAGTGGTCAGCTGCATGAAGAAATCCGTTCTGTTTTCTCCACAGCATGGCCTGGAGTACTTTCATCTCCAGTCTCACCACAGTGGAGAAGTGTGCATGTGATGGCATGGCACAGATGGCCTCGATCTCGCTAATCTTGTCCTTTCTGTCCAAGAGGCAGAGAGGCCTAGGAGAGTTCATCTCCAGCCACCAGCTTCCTTCACAGTCAGGAGTGGTCCGATACGCCTCTCCTCCACCCCCCAGGGTGTTAGTGACATCAGGAGCAGACAGCGGCACATATGCGCCCTCCCATACCTCCCTCTACATGCATAGCATGAGATGCTTCAGTGTGAAGCTTGAACCCTGACTTGCTCTTGCCTCTGGGTCGGAACAGCAGCTTCCCAAGTCCACCCATGGTGAGGATAGGCACTGTGCTCTCACAGTCTCCTGGGACTCCAGGGATGTCCTCTCGTCCACACTGACCAGAGCCTGCCTAGCTGCAGGTGAGCCTCACAGGTCCAGCACCCTGACTTCTCTCTTCACAGGTCTTGGGGGCCATGGTGTGCATGATTTTCCACTGGAAAATTCATGAAATAGAAGGACGTCGGCAAGAGCAGACAAGAGGTCCAATCAGTAGGCTCACCAAATACTCTCCACAAAGCCCTGTGCTACTGCAACAGAATGAAGAGGACTCTGCCTGCCTATGGAGTGTGCTCGAGTGTCAGTCAGAAATGCCCTACAGGGAGCTGTGTCTCAGCCCGGGAAGGTCTGCAGCAAACTTGGACAAGGTACTGACCTTTCTGGCCTGTGTCTACATTCACTCCAGTCTCCTGGGTCACAGGTTCTCATACTCTGGGGCAGAGATCAATCACCTGGGAACTTATAACATGCGGATTCTGACACAGCAACCCTGAAATTTTGCATTTCTAACCAGTGTTGTGGCACAGACACTGCATTTGTAAGACCAGCCCTTGAGCAGTCAGGGTCTTGTCGTAACTCCAGATGTCCGAGTCAGCTGGCCCAGAGCTGAGTGGCCAACAGATGCTTGCTACTGGCCACCCCAGATAAGGGTGCACTGGAATCATTTGGGAAATAAATCCACAACCATATAAGGAAGAGCCATAGAAACTATGCTGGCTGTAGGACCAAAAGAAATGTTAGCACCATTTTAAGGTAACTCTCTGCCCAATGTCCAGAGAAGGAAACCACAGCCCTGAGATGGGGATAATTTACCCGGCCGCACAGCCTGGCAGCCCAACAGAGATGAGCATCCAGATCTCCTGGCTGTTGTCTCAGTGCCCTTCCCACCGGGGCACCTGTACCTCTCACCCTGAATGTCCTTAGAGTTGGCAGCAAGTGACTGCCATAAACATTTACAGTGCACAGACCCAAGCAGCCTGTGCCAGCTGGAAAAAGATGGTTTGTGTCCCTGCAGGCTTGAAAAACAAACCCCAAAACAGAGGATGGCATGCTTCCCGCCTAATTCCCAGGGGAGCCTGGGCTGGCCTCTGGGGTGAGCCTGGCGAGTGCCCTCCCACATGTGTGGACTGAGAGAGATGATGTCCTCCTAGGCCGTGTCCACTGTCACGACTGGAAGTGTGGCTGATATGACCACGGGGTGGTTCTGAGTTGCGTTTCATCCTTAGCTGTACTTACCTCAGAAAGCACAGAGGGTGTGGTGTGGATCACAGCTTGACTCCATAGGAAGGCTGAGGGACCCTGCAGAACCCTTCTCAGTATGACTTCCAGTTGCAAAGGAAATGCACTGAAAGTAATTCCACCCTTGGGTATAAAGGACTGGAGGCTATAAGGGCTGACCCAAACATGAGACGAATGATTATATTCAAAAACATTTTTTACAGTAAAAGACACATTGCCACAGGCCTTGGGACAAGTGTATGTGAAGCAAGGAAAATGATTTACAGGAGGATTAAGACAATGTGGCTTTTATTGTAACATATATTAAAAATGTAAACATTCACTATATTTCTTAATCACCCTTGTTAATCATATGTTTATGGCCGTTTCTGAGAAAAACACAACACAGGGTCCTCATCTTCCTTATTCATCAGATCTACCACCATATGATTTTTTTCTCTTCCCCAACAAAATGATAGTAAAGGGGGGCCGGGGATTTAGCTCAGTGGATCTGGCATCTGCCTGGCAAGCACAAGGTCCCAAGTTTAATCTGCAACATACCACAATGCTGGGCATGGTGGCTTATAACTGTAATCTCAGCACTTGGGAGGCAGAGGCAGGAGAATAACTGTAAATTTGAGGTTAATCTGGCTACATAGTGAGTTCAGGGCCAGCCTGAACTATAAAGCAAGACCTTGTCTCAAAAAACTAAAAAAAAAAAAAGAAAAAAGAAAAAAGACCCTGTCTCAAAAAAAAAAGACAGTAAAAGGGAAATGATTTGAATCAATTCAGGACAATAAGTTTTCTAGGGCAGTGCACAGAAGACCTGAAGGAGGGATCCCAAGCTGCAGCCTGGGCCCCCATCCCCCATGGGGAGCAATTGGAAGCCAGGTCCTGGTTCAGAAGGGACAGTCATGCCTCGAGGCAGGGCTGGGGTATCAAAGGATAGAGGGCCAGGTGAGGGGCTAAGAGGTGGGCTGAAGTACTTGCTCTTTAAGTTAACCCTTCCACACTCCCATGCCACTCCTGGGGGCATGAACATCTCATAAAATTAGACATGGTGTCAGCAGCAGGGGAAAATCATTTAGCAAGGCAAATTGAAAAACCACTCTTGATAGAAACATGCTTTCAAAGTTTACCACCTCGATCTGGTACAATTAGACAAAGTAATTATGAACCTGTCCCCTGCCCCACCAGGCACGGAAAGGCTGTAATGGAGACATAGTCCCTCAGGCTGGAGAGGCAGCATGAGCAGGCCAGGCTGAGACAATTACTGCAGCTGGGTTAATTAATCAAATGAGGAAACAGGCTAAAAATCTGCCAAGCAGTGGCAGCCCAGGGGTGGAGTAAACATAGCAATCTGCTATGTGAGTTCTCACTTTTAATCCCTGGGATCCCTAGAGTCAGAGGATCACACTCTGACTTTAGTTCAGCTTGGGATTGGAAAGTAAGAGAAGACAGCCCTGACTGTCATGAGAATGCTCTGACACTGATCCCAGAAAAATACCTCTCAATAGTACCCATGACGGGAACTTACCCATTCTCAAGGCTTCTTGAGTTTTATCCCTTCAACAGTTATATGTACTTTTAAGCCGCCATAAAACCTTGGTGGATTTTTATAAGGTAGATTCTAGAAAACTTTTTAGAATTTTTTTCTCAAACATTCTAACACCACATTAATTAATTAATTAATTTATTTATTTATTTTTTCAGGTTTTTTGAGACAGGGTCTCGCTTTGTAGTTCAGGCTGGCCCTGAGCTCAGCCTTGAACTCGCATCACAGCAATCCTCCTGCCTCTGCCTCCCAAGTGCTGGGATTACAGGCGTGAGCCACCACACTTGGCACTGTGGTATGTGGTACTGATTGCTGCTGGGTTGAGTCTCCACACCCAGTATTGCTATGTGGTTACCAGGGATCGAACCCGGGCCCTTGTGCTTGCAAGACAGGCACCAGAGCCACTGAGCTATATCCCAGGCTCTACACCACATTAATTTAATACGTTCCTTAGATCTTACAAGGCATGGAAGTTATTCAAATAAGGTATGTGTGTAACAGAATTTGGCCATTCATAGTTGTGTCATTTACTAGGAATTTACTCTTAACATTAAAGATCAATATGTTAGAGTCTCTGCTGAAATTTTTAGTAGTCTTTTTCTAAAAGGTATGAGGGGCTCTTTCCTCCTAGTAAAAGTAACACAATATGGCATACTATTTTACATGCAATTAATGCTTTAAATAAGCATTGAATATGATGTCTTTTCTAAGGAAAACAATGTTGATGCAATATGAATAACAACCAAAATTAAAAGCAGATATGATAAAATGAGTATTTCTGAGGAAGACTAGGTGATTTAATGGCTCATCTTGTGGTCCCTGTAATTTTTGAATATATATTTCTATACATGCAATATCTTCAGCATTCATAATTAATAAGAATAGACCAAGAAATTATTTCTAGTATACAATGAAGCAGAAAAAAAGACAGTATTTTGAGACACAAAATTCTCAAAGTATTTCTGATGATTTTTTTTAATGTAGAAGAAATTTTTCCATTTATATCAGACTTTAGAGGAGTAGGGCCATTACTAACTGAATGTGTTATTTATCTTATTTAAAATTGTGTGATTTTTTTTCTCAATAATTGTGACTTCACTCAAGATTACCTTATAATTGGTTACATCCTTGAAAAATCATAGCTATCACTATTTACATGAAATCAAAGGCAATTCACTCCTTTTTCTTTTTCATGGCAACCACACATTTTTAACCCATGAGAGGAGGAAGTCCGTCCCAGCTCACTTAAAGCAAACAATGGCCCTCCTCCCTGCCAGCTGTACTCTTGGTATTCGGTGACTGCCAGCAGCACAGCTTTCCCATCAGGCTTACCAGGCCACAAAATATGTCCCTGCTCCTCCCTTCCTCAGAAATCCATCTTCCATTCACAGACCACTTCCTCCCACCCCACTCCCACATCTGGAGCCTGGATATGGGGGTCCACAGAGCAAGGACCCTGGCCAAGCACTCTCTCAGTGAACCCAGCAAACTTAATTAGGAAGTCAGGATTTGGGGTGCTCTGTGACTAGATATAAGTTGGACAGATATAAAATGTCTGATGTCATTTATATCAGACATGTCAGATATAATATAAAATTTATAAGCACATATAATTTTATAAAATATATATTTATATATTATATATAAATTATATATATTTATATATATTAAAATTATATAAAATTATAATTACAGCTGTAATTACATTTGATACACCAGTGTTGTTTTACTTTCACTGAATGTGTGTGTGTGTGTGTGTGTGTGTGTGTGTGTGTGTGTCTGTATACAGAGTCCTCCAAAAATACACACTTCAGGAAAAAAACAACTCATACAAGTATTTTAATACTATATTTGTTGAAAAATTATGATAATAATACAAGTTACCTTTGACCTCTACAATTACAAGAGGTGCTAAAAAGTGGTGGCCACTAGCTTCCAGGTAGTTATTCGTACAGCAAACTGCTGGTTGGGTGACTTTGGTCACTGAGGTTGCTGCTGCACATGCATTTTCAACTTCTCTAAGGGCTTGTAGTGTCATGAGTTTTTTGTGTTATACAAAACCCTGTAGGGTTCCCCACACAAATGTAACACCATCTGTTGAACAAACATCATACTATACGTCTTTTCCTACAGTGTATATATACTTTTTGGTAGAATACAAATGAATATATATATATATATATATATTATACATATATATATAAATTTATTTTTATATGTGTGTGTATGTAATGTTTTTTCAATACAAGGAATTGAGTCCAGGATCGTTGCACTGAGTTTCATCCCTTATGTGGGAAACCTGGTCAAGGAGTGACTGTTTAAGCTGTGAAAGAATGTCTGGGGTGAAAACATGCAGGCTATGTATACAAGCACAGCACAGTTGGAAAACAGCGAGAAATTTAGATTGGTGAAGCATGTTGTGTCTGGCCAATGTCTGTCCCCTTTCCCTCACAAACTGCTTGGCCTTGATACGGTAACTTGCCTGAGCTATTTTTCGTCCCTTTTTTTTTTTGCTGTGATGTTCTAAATAAAAACTTGAAGAATTCTTGGTGTAGGGCCATTCCCTGCAGATTCTCTAATGCTGAGTGTTCTTGTTGGGACAGTCTCTCTGGGACTGTGTTCAGACCAAGTTTTGTCTCAGTAATATTTTCACCTTCTGTGCCACCATAGTTGTGCACAGAAACACTCAGCACTTCTTATTTGCTATTTTGAGACTGGATCTTGCTAAGTCACCAAGTTATTTAGGCAGGAATTGAACTTGTGACCACCTGTCTCAAGTATCCCAAAGTTCCAGGGATTATACGTGGGTATTACCATGCCCAGCTATAATTATTTTTAGAAAACAAAATCTGCCAAAGCAACTATCAATAGAGTTTCTACTGAAAAAAAAAAAAACCTTTAAATTAGTTTTCTTTAATTTTTTATTTTTGAAAAAGGACCTCAGGGAGTTTCAGTCTACCCCTCACCAAGAGCCCCCTAATTATAATGTATATTATAACTGTAATATGATCATCAAAATCAGGAAATAGACTTCCTGATTTCTCCAGTCCCATCCTTTCTCTGGTTCGGGGTGCAATCCAGGATCCACCTGCCAGTGAGTTTTTCCTCTCCAGTCTGGGATATCCCACAGTCTTTGTCTCAACTAACATAAAGATTTTAAAAAGCACTGGTGAGGTAACTTGTAAATGTCTTCAGTTTATCTGATGTTCATCATGACTTCACCAAGTGAACTACAAACTTTTGACAGAACGCCACATAAATGATGTTGGATTTTCAGAACCTGGTATTGGGACTGCCTGGTGTTGATATTTTGGAGTCTCAGGACTACACATCAGGGCCGCATGATGTTGATGCACAATATTGTCAGCGGCATTAACTTGGATCTCTTGACAAAGAGTTTCTGCTTGATTTGTCCACCTTGAAGTTACTATTCTTCTCCTTTGTGATCAACAAGTATCTGAGTGAGAGAAGCATTTAGACTTTGTAGCTACCTTGTTTCTCTTCAAACTTCACCCCTCTGCCTGTAGCAACTGTCAGTAGATCTCACCTTTTGCCATAGGTTTGGTTTGTTTGGGGTTTTATCTTCCCCAATTCTATAAGGACATTTTTGGATAAACCTGCTTGCATTTCAAAATACTGTTCATGTTCTCAAAAATTTCTCCCTAATAGTAACTCCCACGGTCCTAAAAGCTACCTCAGAGTCATCTTTAATACCTGTCTCATTGGCTTTGCCCCTAGATTTCTCATAGTTGAAGTTTGGCTATTAAATCAAAGTCTAAAGGTAACCTCAGAGGTGAAACATTACAAAAATGAGCTAATGAACAAGAGGTGGGAAGGAAGGACAGAAGGGAGGAAAGAAGGAAGGAAGGAAGGAAGGAAGGAAGGAAGGAAGGCAGGAAGGAAGGATAGAAGGAAGTGAGGGAGACAGGGAAGGAAGGAGGGAGGGCAGGTTTTGCTCTCGATATTTCAGTTATTCTTTCCAAGGGAAAGAATCTGCCATGAGCCATCTTTTTTCTTGGTATTTGTCACCGAATTTTACATGGACTGAGAATCTATTATTTAAATCCTGTTTCAGAAGGAAGAAGTTGGATGTTGAGCACCCAGCTGCAAATTCTCCCCTGTCCCCCGGTTTCAGGCTAGCCCAGCACACATCAGACCTGAATTTGAGCCCCAGCCTGACCCCCTAAATCCTTTTCTAGCTTTTAGATGCTCTTTGGAAGTACATACAACTTTTAAATGAGATAAATTTAAAATGTGACACATTTTCACCCAGGGGTGCTGAATTTAAGGTTTCTTAACTGGAACCTTCTTCGAAAGGACTCAGAAACTCAACTTCAAAACCACTAGGATCATGCCCAAGGTGGCCAGAGCCCTGCTTCCCTGTCCCTGGGGTGGCATTGGGTACCCTTCTCACTAAAGCATCTGGCTGCTTTGTTGGTTTCCTGGAAGAAACAAGATCCAAGGGGGAGTGACACTGTTTGTCAAAGAGCTAGAGGACTCAGCTCTCTTCCACCCATGTTTAAATCACAAAATGCTTTAAGAGAAAAGCCTTTCTGTGAAGGATCCTGGGGTGTTCATGGGCTGAGATGCTCAGAACCCACAGGGAAAGTAAAATGATTTTCATCATCTTGATAGATATATGGAGACAAAGAGTTGGAAAAGAGGATCGCTCACAATGCCCTCTGCCCAGCCCAAGTGGAGTCATCCTTTTGCCACCTGAGTCATTCTCACCTGAGCACTCAGGACTGAGGAAGGAAAGTGGTGTGGGCCACGATGGCTGTCTGCACTGGGGAAGAAGATGCATCTGTCTGGATTTTGCAAGAGGTGATGTAATCACAAGAAATCAACTTTAGAGGACAAGGGGCACCTCTCTCCAAAAAGAAAATGAATTTTACTAATGCTAGCTTGCACTTGTTGAATAATTACTGTGTTCAAGAAGTGTGGATTAAAACTCATTTAATCCTCACAGGTGTCCTAGGTGGTCAGTACTATTCAGTGTCCCTGGTTTCTGGTGACTTGCCTGAGAGAACACTACCTAGGGTCCTATCTGGGATTCATCTCTACCTACATGTTCTCCTAGATGTAAAATAAAAGCCTTATTGAGGAGTAGTAAGTAAAAGGTAAGTGGAACCTTTCATCATATGAAACATCAGCAGGATGCTTCAGAAAATCACCCCAGGAACCTTAGCTCCACTCTCTCTTAGTGTCTCAGTTGTGCCATCTCAGCTGCCTTAAGGTCCTGAATCAATTCAAAATATTTTCTTTTTGTGCTCATTTTGACTTTGGGAAGGAGCCAGGGGTCACACAGGGCCACCTCCGGTAAGTAAAGAAGATAAGGACATAGCATCATACTGTTACCAGTCCACCTTTCCATTGGCTCACACTCAGCAACAGTATTTCCTGTATTTTGATCATACTTCATAAAACACTCAGGAAAGAGGACTTTCAGACCTGTTTCAGAAAGTGGCAAGAATGGGTTAAGTATGATCAAAGTGAGGGGGAATATTCTGAGGGGGACTCATGGTAACATATCTTTTACAGTAATTTTTTAAATTTAAACACTCCCTGTATTTTTTAATCACACTTCATAGCTGTCATCTCACTTTCTACTCCTGCTTCTTTCAAATATTTTATCCCCCATCCCCAATTAGCAGTTCTCTGAGGCGTGGGGTATCAGGACAAAAGCAATATCATGGAATGGATTTGTATTACAACAAAAGTGAGCTGATATGGGGGGTCCATACCTATAATCTCATCATTCTGAGAGGCTGAGACAAGAGGAGTACAAATTAGAGCTCAGTCTGGGCAACTCAGTAACTTAGCAAGATCCTGTTTGAAAATTAAAAAGTAAAAAAAAAAAAACCAAAAACTAACTGGCAATATAGATCAGTGTGAAGGCCCTGGATTTAAACCACGGTACAAAAAGGGGTGGGGGGTGATTGCAGGTCTCAATCTCACAGAAACTTGGGCGTGGGGGGGGAGTGAAGGACCTGCATGTGGTTGGATCCCAGGCAGGGTCACTGGTGAAGACCATGTGGATACCAGAAGCTCTGGACAGAAACACCCCCTGCAGAGAAAGCCTGGCTTCATGTAGGGACTTGCCCAGGCTGGACCTCTGCATCCCTGCAATAACTGGTCATGGGCTCCTTCCTTTCATTAAGGGCACTGACTCATTGCTGCTCATGCACAGAAGGGCACCTGTTGGTGAGGGTAGAGGGACAGAGGTGGCACAGCTCAGCACCTATCTGGGTGTGGGTGGTCAGGTTCTAATTCAGGAGTTCTGGCTGATGCCTCGCTGTGTGTAATAAGCCCCCCCAGAACTTGGTACCAAGTATCACCTGATTCTACAGGCTGGAGTGAAAGTCAGCACCGAGGAGCAGCTCCTCTTTGTCCCTCAGTGCCTGGATGCTCGGGACACTGCACTGGGTCTGAAGGATTTGCTCCCGGGAGGATTTCATTCTGTGTGTGCCTCTGGACTGGCTAGAGATGGCATCATATGGCCTTGGCACATGGCAGGCTCAGGTCCAGTAAACTTCTCACATGCACAGCTCAGTGAGACAAGTACAAGTGGAATATCTGCCTCACCTTGTCCAAAGTAGTCACGACTCTGCCCCGATTCAAAGGAGATAGACCCCACTTCATATGGTTTGAACACGTTGCTCAAAAGTCCGCCCACATCTAGCAGGAGAGTATTAAGTAGAGCCTTTAGGATGAGATGGGGTATGAGGGCTCTGTTCTCATGGCATAGAATGAAGCCCTTATAAGAGGGCTGAGGAGGTGGGTTCACTCCCTAACACTCCCTTGCTCTTCTTCTTGCTGAGGACATGACAACTGATCTCTCCTGAAAACACAGTAACAAGGTGCCAATGTGGGCCTCACCAGCCAGGACACCAGCCAGTTCTTGGACTTCCCGGCCTCCAGGACAATGAGGGATATAGGTCAGCTCTTCAGGGACCCATCCCCCAGCCAATTTTATTACTGCAGCCCAAATGGACTGACACAGCACCTAGTGCAAGGAGAGGTGAAGAAGTTGTGGCTGCATTTTAAAGCTGCCACTATAGGGTACTTTCTGAAACCAAAGGCTAGTTTTGTTATATGGTTAAGTTTTCCTGAGAGCTACATAGACTTTGCCCTGGCACATGATCAGTTGTGGAAGAATCCCTAAGGGATCCAAGGTCTGTCCTCCTCTCTGCTCTCCTGAACACCTGTAACAGGGACTCAGGTCAGTCTCATGCCACTGCTGCTGCTACTCCTGCTGCCACTGCTGCTGCTCTTCTTCCTCTTTTTTGGCGCTCCTTTTCTTCTTCCTGGTTTGGAAGTTATCCAACCTATTTCCATTGTTTTAGTGGACAGCTGACCGTGCATATTCTCTTCATGGTCTAATGCTAATACATGTCTCCTAAACCACACTCTGGAACACTTAATTCTGACTGCTTACATCTTACCTGTACTTCAGCACCACACGTGCAGGATTCCAGCATTTCGAGTCACTGTTGAGCACACTTTAGTCTCGCTAGACCAGCCAGGAAGTCTCCTGTGACTCTGCTGGACAGTTCACCCACACAGAGGGCCTGCTTGTCTCTCTGAAGCTCTCCCTCGTTACAGGTGCATCTGTTCCATCTGCAGCAGCCAGAAGACAGGACACCAAAGAGCTGCCTTCAGCCAGTGAGGAACAGAAGGTGGTGACTGGATTCTCTGACTTACTCACTCTCAGGTGGAAATTCTGAGTGGGCAAGCACAGACTTTCAGAGGATGCCTGGTAGGATGGAGTCCTGCTGTGAACTTCCTTATTGTTGCCTTCCTGTGTGGAACTGAATGTCTGTGTTTCTCCAGAGTTCCTGTGTTGGAATCCTATCCTGAGCTGCGATGGTAGGAGGTGGAGCCTGAAGGTAGTGATTACATCAGAGGCAAAGCTCTGATGAACAGGACTGGTGCCCTCCTACAAAGACACCAAAACATTTTCTCCTCATCAGTGTACTTCATGCTTTATGAGGAACAAGCAGAAGTCAGCTGAGTGCAGCCAGAACGGCCCTCACCAGAAGCCAGCCACTCCAACTGCAGATTCCAGCCTCCAGGCTCTTGTTTATAAACTGCCAATCTAAGTCTCATAGACTTAACTAAGTGATGCAAAGACTAAACCAGGTCCTTCCCCTGTTTTACTGCTTCTATCTCCTGATAATGCTTCCTGGTATCATCCCCCAAATACATGGCTCTGACCCAAGTATTTATCTTAGGATTAGCTTTGGGAGGAACCTTGACAAGGACAAGCCTCATCAATGGGGAATTTTGCTATTTTATGTAGAACAAACCTTACATATAGCATGCTTACTAATTTGTGTATCATTTCTTCTGCTCTATCTGATCTTTCTACTAGAATATTTTCATTATTTTAAAGAGTGTGTGTTACAAGTTCCCTGGGGGCAAACTGTCTAGATTTTCTGTGTGTAAATGTGTTATTTTCATTTCATTCTTTTTTCAGTCCTAGAGATTGAACTCAGTAACTCAGTGTTGTATCACTGAGCTGTATCTTCAGCCCTTTTTTGATTTCTTTTTGCAGTGCTATACATCAAGACTAGTATATCACATGTGCTAGGCAAGTCTTTTCTCCCCAGCGTACATCTTCATCTTCCCAGCTCTTTTTATTTTAAGACAAAGTCTCACTAAGTAGCCCAGATGGGGCTCAAATTTGTGGTCCTCTGCCTCCTGAGCATCTAGGCTCACAGGGATGTGACACCTGAGTCTTTATTTTTGTTCTTTTTGGTGAGTATCAAATTCTATGTTGGCACGTATTTTCTTTTTCCTGGCTTCCAGCTGACTTTTTTTCTCATTCCATCTTCTATAGCTGATGTTGTCAAGTCTCCTATAATTCTAGATTGAAGATCAATTCACTTTTAATCTCTCACCATTCAGGATTCTGAAATGCTACTGTGATGTGTTTGTGCTTATTTGTCTCAGTAAATTGGGATTTTATTTTCTGTATCTATGGATGAATATCTTTCATCAGTTCAAGAAAACTCTGAGCCACTATCTCTTCAAATATCACTTCTCATATTCTGTTGTATTTGAAATTTTGATTAGATATTACTAGGTAGTATCATTTTATCTTTCACACCTCCTTATCTCTCCTTTTTATGTTCTATTTACCCTTTTGCAGTGTGTTTTGAGAAATTTCTTCAGCTCTCTCCTACAGTTTACTAATTTTTCATTGGTCTTTTATTTAGCTCACTCAAAAAGTTTTTATTTAAACAAAATTTTTATTTCTAAAATTCCTAACTGTTCCTTTTACAAGACTACCATCTTTTTTTTTTTAGTATTTTATCCTTTATTTGGTGATTTCATCCTTATACATAGTCTATGTTATACACGTGAAATTTCAATGTTTCCTAAGCCTATGGACATCTATTATTTTTTAGTCTGCTGACTCCTACTCATGGTGAACTTTTAATTTTGTGGCTTGATAATCATTTTTATTATCAAATCCATATTTGATCCATTAATGTGTGCAAAGCCCAAGATCTCAAATTAAAGATTCTTTCCTCCAGAGTGAATCTATAATTGATTCTACAAAGACCCAAGAGTACTAATGATGTGGATCACTCTTGCCCTCCTCCAAAAGTCCTCATATTACTCTGGAGCCCTAAGTTTACTTTCTATTTTCCCAATTCTCCCCTCCTGAATTCAACATACTCACACACACCCTTTAGCCTTGGAAGTGTTGGTTCTGGCCTTCTGCATTACACACACCACCTAACTATTCTCCACTCTGGTTTTAGCTCACTATTTTATGTTTACTATACTAAAAATGTTTTATGTTTACTATACTAAAAAGAAAGTTTCCCTTTTATTCTATGAGCTCAGCAAGGTCTAACTGTTCCACACTAGAAGAGTTCTTCAGGGAGTTTAATCCTACAATGAAAATTATTCTCGTGCTTCTGTATGTCTGGTTCATATATTAGGTAACATTAGAATGTCCTGGAGGGCACAGTGTGTGTGTGTGCGTGTGTGTGTGTGTGCGTGTGTGTGTGTGCGTGTGCGCGTGTGTGTGTGTGTGTGTGTGTGTGTATGTTAGTGTTAGATTTCTACTGGTCAACAAATACTTTCTCTCATTTCCTCAGGAGATAAATTTCTTTCTTTTCCATTAATATTATATTCTACTATGTAACTCACTTTTGCCAGGAGGTTGTAGGCAGAGGTGACTGTCTCACTTTCAAGCAGACATTTTAACAGACGATGGAATTTCTGCCAGTTCTTAATTCTTTGCCCATAGAGCAGTGTGTCTGGGGTGGCCGCTCCTCCTTCACCCTGCATCTCAGAATGAAAGTCAGATAGAATCTGCCTGTAACTCAGAGCAGGAGAAAGTAAAGAAGATTCCCATTTCAGGGAGTGAAATGTGGTCCATCCCCACCTCTAGGAGGGAATCCTCTCTGAAGGATCACAGAGCAGTGGAACAGAGGAAGTTAAGTAACTAATGTCATCATTCATGTATTCTTTTTTTTGCATAAAGTTTTGCAATGGGGCTGGGTATTTAGCTCAACTGGTACAATGCTTGTCTCGTACAAACCTTTGGATTTGATCCCCTGTACCACAAAATGAACAGACAACCACAAAGGTCTGTGAGCTTTTCTAGGTGGTTGTGTTGTTTCAGGGAGGAAACATTGTTTTGGGCCCCCCTTTGGGATAAACTATCTGCAGCATGGTTGCTATGAGAGGGAAGTCAATGATGTGAGGAATGGAGGATTAAATGTTGAGGCCCTACATGTACAGCATCAAGTGCCCAACAGCACAGATTTGGAGAACTCGATGGCACTGCTGGTAATTCTTCAGAATACATGGTAAAGAAATAATTGAAAAATAACAACTTTCAGCCAACCATCATGATGGGACCTTGGAAACAGCTGTACTAAAAGGAACAATGGTCCTTGGAGGATGAAGACAAACAACAAAAAAATGCGCACTTATTCTTCCTTTAACTTTTTAAAAAGATTAATAGTCATACAAAAAGAAAGCAAATAATAAGCATACAGCTTGATGAATTTTCATAATAGTAACAGCTCTGCATATCAGATTCTGAGACTAGTAGTTCACCCCCACAAAACTGTCCTTACTTCAGATGTCAGACATGATATTATGTGCTGGAGTATCCACATATCTGTCTTATTTAGCCACAAAGTGGGGAATTCACAAATTTCTATTCCCTTTGAAGTTTAATAATTTGTTAAAACAATTCATAGGACTCAGGACATGATCTTGCATACTACTACAAGTTTATTGTCATAAAGGAGACACTTGGAATTGCTTAATGGAAGAGATGCAAAGGAACGAGTATGGAAAAGGGGCTTCTTGGAGAGTCCATGTCCTCTCTGGATGTACCACCCCCAAGAACCACTCTGTGTTCACCACTCTGAAAGTGTCTCAAGCCTTGTCATTTAGGAATTTTTGACAAAGGCTTCATTACATAGTCACAATTGGATCATGACTGACTAAGTCAATGGAAACTCAATTTCTAGCCCTTCTTCCCTCCCCAGAAGTCTAGAATTGAAGCTGAAAGCTTCAACCCTCTAATCACGCAGTTGATTCCTTTAGCAACCAGCTCCATCCTGTAGATGTCTAGAGCTCTACTGGAAGCCACTTCACTAACTATCCTCAGGTATGGTTACAAGGGATTTATTATGAATAACAAAAGATGTTCTTATTATCTCTCTCACCTAGGAAAGTCCAAGGCTTTTAGAAGCTATCAGAAAGTAAGAAGAAAAATAAATTATATATTTATTTTATATATAAAACAAAGATGTATGATGAGCATTGTTTTTAAGAATATTCTAGCACATGTATTTTGTTAAACAGATGTATAACTTTTAGTTGGATATAAACCCAGGAGCAGAATGGTTGAATTTCTTAAAAACTATCTCTTTCCAACAGGAATTTGGGATTAACGCACATACAATAAAATATTTGAAAAATTAAAGATTCTAAAGTAAAGAAAGGAGTATAGTCTTAGTCCTGCCAACTATGAGAAACCATAGCTCTCTTTTCTAACAAGCAAGAGTACCTCCATCTTAGACTCTAGTTCAGCCCTGGTAGCCCCTCCCAAACACACTGAAATTATGGAAAACATTTGCTCAGTTGAAACTCTGAGAATGTAGCTACAGAGCAAGAGAGCTTAACAGTAGCCAAGGACCTTCTGTTCCCCACACCTCTCCCATCCTGCTTTTCCTCCACTTCGGCAACCTTGCAGATCCTCCCCTCTTAAGTTGGCTGTTTAAACTAGCCAATTGCAATATATCATAAGCCTTTGAATTCAGCCAATTAAAGGACAGCTGCTTTTGGTGTATTAGGGCTTAAAACTCCACTCCCCCAAAACTCAGCATGCCTGCTGCCTAACGTCTGGATACACTCCTACCCTTTTGCAGAAGTAAACTTTAAATTTTGCCTTGTTGAGACCTCTTGCTCAGTTTCTGACTGCATTCTTTCCAGCACTGACAATTTAAGTCTAGGGATATATTTCCAACACAACAAAAAATTAACCAACCCCCAAATGCAGTTCATCTTACTTACCTTTTTTTTCTTTTTTTTCTTTTTTTTTGTACTTGGAATTGAACTCAGGATCTTGCACTTCAGAGGCAGGTGCTAGAATTACTGAGCTGAATTCCTGGTCCTATTTACTTTTTTTATCTCAAAGAACTGAAAAAATCCTATCTCTTGATGATAGGTTAAATTATTTCTAAATTACTAGTGCAGTTTATGTACAATTTTTACTTTTAATTACTATAGAGTCTTGAGACAAGTCCCCTATATGGTAATGTTTTATGGCCCAGAATGGGATGTCTTGGCAAAAACTGAGAGGAAAGTGCATTTCTGCTATAGTTGGATGAAGCAGTCCATAGACGTGCATTACATCTAATTGATTACTGTTATTGCATTTAATTATGTCTTTAATTTTTATCTGCTGGATTTACCTCTTTCTGATAGGTGAGTGATGAAGTAAGCAGTGGATTCCTCTAAGCTCCTTGAAGTTCTATCAATTTTTGCTTCATGTTTTTTGATACTCTGTTGTTAGGCACATATATATTAAGGACTATTATTTATTTTTGTGGAGAATGGACCTCTTTATCATTCTATAATGCTCCTCTTCATCCTGGATTCTTGCTCTAAAGTCCATATCACTTTCTTTTGATTAGCATTTAAATGCTGTATCTTTCTCTCTTCATTTTTTTTTTCTTTTTTAGTACTAGGAATTAAACCAGGGCCTTGAGTATATTAGGCAAGTTCTTTGTCACTGAGATACATCCCCATTATTCTAATTTTTTTTATTTTCAGACATGCCAGATAGCCAGGTAGGTTGTAAAGGATGGACTTAAACTCAGATCCTCCTGCCTCAGCCTTCTGAAAAACTATATGTGTACTACCACATCCATCTCCATTACTTTTATCATATATATATACATATATTTTAAGGTGGCTTTCTTATAAATAACATGTAGTTGAGTCTTTTTTTCTCCATCACTATGGATCGAATCTGGGTCTCATGTATACTAAGCAAGTGTTCTTCTACTGAGCTACATCCCAGTCTTGGTGTCCTTTTTGATCCACTGTGTTAATCTCTTTCAGTACAGGCTTTAAATTATTGATATTTAGAGTTTACCAATATAATTGGAGTAATATCTGCTACATTTGTTCCTGGTTCTTTTTGCTGTCTGTGTTATCCTGACTAGGCTAAAGAGTTCCCAGACACCTGTTGGGCCCTTGTTTTCAGGGGTGGTCATCGGAGTATTTCCAGAAGAGATTAGCATTTAAATTAGTATATCAAGCAAGGTACATCCTCACCATTGTGAATGGGCACTATCCAAACTGCTTGGTGATCAGGTAGAACAGAGCAGAAGAAAGGTAAATTTTCTTTCCCTTCTGGAGCTGAGATGCCTATCTTCTTCCCACTGACATCAAAGTTAGGTTCTCTGGCCTTCAAGATCCAGGACTACAATATCAGACAAAGAATTTCTTAGGCCTTTGAACTGAGACTGAATTATAATACCAACAAACAATCCAATGAATTCCTCAAGTTTTCAATGTGATTTCTATAATTTGCATCATAAAGAGCACTCTCCACTTACCTAAGGAGAGTGAAGGTATACAAAATGGGAAACATCATGTTCCTGTCATCAGGAAGAAAGTTTTCCATCTCCCTACATCACTTCTTTAAACAATATGTGAGCTGGATAAGAAGCCAAGCTCTCTCATCTCTGTTGGTTACGGAAAAAATAAGATTTGGGATTGGTAAATCTCTGAATCAATAAAACCCTTACATTGCCTAAATCTTGAAGATCTGTGCAGGAAAATGTGGCTTTGAGGGTGTAGCAAAGCCTCTTTGAGGGTGCTGTTTTGGCCATGCCTCCTTTATTATTAGTAGTAGTAGTATTTCTGTGTGTATGTGCATGTGTTTCTGAGGACAGAACATACCTATAATTTTAAACATAACTTATCTGCCCCCCCTTGTGATTCATATCAAAGGCTTAATTAAAGCCTAAGTCAAGATATTCTACTGTTCATTCTCTTAAGGATCCAGTTCTTGGTGAGCAAAGACCAAGTTAGGTTTGGCTGTAGCTCACATATCGGCAGTGGTTATTGGTGATGCTTCCATTATGCCTGTTCTAAACTCAACTATCATTTTAGCAAATTTACTTTCAATTATCCACCAAGCTCACCAAAAACAAGTAATCCTCCTTCAGCCAGCAAGGCTGAAGATTAAGCCACCCCGGGTAATTAAGTCTATCCCAACGTTCAGCTGATGTGATGCTGTTTACATCCATTACCGCCTTTTAGCAAGGTTCCACAGCTTATGCTCCTCTGAATAGGATCTGTGCTCTCATTGCATTCCTGTATGCAGCTAGGATGCCGTGCCATATTCTCTCAGGTGGAAGCACAGCAAGTATAAGATTAGGGCTGCAAATTTCACCCTTCACCATCAATGGAGCCTTCTAGGACTTGGCCTGTGAGTAGCTGTGCTAATTTTTGAAGGGAAATGAGTAGGCGTCACCGGAAGGTAGTATAAACAACCACGCTTGATGAATGTGGTTATAAAATTTGAACTCAGGAATCTGGTTTTGAATCAGGACCCAAATGGGTACAAAGGAACACAATTTTCAGTCTCCAATTTGGTGTCTTTTTTATAGAGGGGCTATAAGTGTGGTAGCAATATAGCATTCTAGTTGACTACCATTGCATAAACAGCTTCAAAAACTCACCAGATGCAACAAGAGCAATTCTTAGTTCACACATCCTTGGAAAGCCATGCAGTTGAACTGATCTCAGTGGCTCATGCATATGTCTGGGCATCAACCCATTTCACTGGAGGTGGTTGAAGTGACCCCTCTTCTCTGCATAACTTGCATGTAACCTGGTACCCAATGGTTAGCCATGGCACTTTCTTCTCAAGAGGATGATCAAAAAAAAAAAAAGAGCAAAAGTTCATGAGTGGAGTCCAAGCTTCTGCTCAGTCTTCTTGTATGATGTCCTATTTACTGAATCAAGCTATGTATAGAAGAACAATATACACAGTGAGGTTACATGGCAAAGGACAGAGAAAGAGAAAGAAAAGAATGTACCATAAGCTACCAGATGGGACAAAGAGAGAAGAAAGGAAATGAGATTTTGCCAATTACATTCAGAACTTAGTGGATCCTAGAGCTGAATTTAGAATCATCTAGACCAGTGGTGGTGAACCTATGGCATGTGTGTGACAGGGCTGTTTGCTCTCATTAAAAGCTCTAAAGAGGTCACCACCACTGTTGTAGACCAACAATTTTCAGCCTTCCTAAGGTCTACATTTTTTGTAACAAATGGGTGAACATTTTACAAGCATTCTATGAAACTATAGTTTGGGTCTGGGATGTGTCCCAATTTCTCCAGCTTGGCTTTCTTGAAACATGGTAGACACTTTGAGAGGTAGGGTCTAGAGGGAGGACTGTAGCTCCTTGAGGTCACTGTCTCAAAGGAGATAGTGAACTTCTGGCCCCTTCCTCTCCCTCTTGCTTTTCATTTTCTTTTGCTTCCCAACTACAAAATGAGAGGTTTTATGGCTCAGCACATTTTCACCATGATGTACTTGCAAAGCAACAGTATCAGGAGTCATGGACTAGACCAGACAGTGAACCTTTTAGAGTTGTGACATGTGTGCCGTAAGTTCAGCATCACTAAACTAGGCTCTCCCAAACTATGAGCCCAAATTAACAAATTGTAACTTGATTATCTCAGATGTTGGCTACAGTAATGGACACCTACTTAATCCAACAGAGACTCTTTAAAAGCCAGTTGTGAACCAAGTGAGAATCTCTAAACTAGATTAATATTGTATCCTAGAGAAACATTATTCCAAGTGAAGAAACTGAATTACTATATGATTTCCTTATGCTCACAAAATCTTTCTGTTGGTATAAAAAACTACACACTAAGGTAAATTTGCTATCAAATCAGGGACAATATATACAAAACTATAGCAGTGCACTGTTTAAGAACCTCCAGCAGCATGCCTCACCCTATAAAAAAGCCTTCTTCTTTGTACAATCTTCAAGGCCATGCCAGGATGATCACTGTCCACTTTGCCAACCTTGTGTTCATCTCCCTCTCCTCTTGCCTCAGTACCTACCCAGACAGCTGTCTGTGTTCTCATTTTCTGTCCCCTCTGCTAAACACACTCTTTCCTGCATATGCACATTGCTTATTGGGCTCCATACCTGCAGAAGCCTTTGCTGAACACCACCCCTCAATCATTCTTGCTCCATTCATTCATTTGGCATTTGTTTTGAGTAGGCATTTATTTTTTCTCTTCTGAGATGGTCAGGAAAACTACCTGAGGAGAGGGACTTGGTTTATTTTGTCATCCAAAGCATCTTGAACCAAGCCTGAAATCAGCAGGCACAGAAATAACACTGAGTAAACTGACATTTAACCTAAAAGATATACATCCAAAGAAGTGAAAATATACCAGTCAGATTTTAAGAGTTTCTATAGCTAAGCGTTTCAAAGAAATTGGAACCCTCCAGATAGTTCTTTGGATGATTTAAAGAACTTTAATGTTTAATATCAAAGTAAATAATAACAGCTCATCAAATCAAATGATAGCCATCTCTAATTAACCCTATTGGATGGGGTTTTATTACTTAGTAACAGATCTATTGATATAAGTGGGACAAAACTCTGGAACAAACTTATAACAGATGGGTCAATGTGTACTGAGCCTTTTGGGCTCTTGGGTCACTTCACAGGAGAATGCTGTAAAGATGTGGTTTCTTTGAGTGTGTGGCTTTCTTCTGTGTCACCAAGCTAAGGTTTGGAACATTTTATAAAACACTGAATGGAGATGGCAAGTTGGTTGTGAGGAGGTTATAAGGTGTCATTAGCTGAAATTAATGGAGGCCCTAATTTCGGAGGTTAAAGATTTGCTTTGGGTTTACATGCTATTTTCCAAAGTCATTCTGAACTGATAGATAAATGTGTAGCTCTCATGCTGGCACCTTTTATGGGTGGTGCAGATGGATGAAAATCAGCCACAAAGGAGATCCCAGTGTTATCGTTAATGGTGACTTTGTATAACAGATGTTGTCTACATATTAGGGGACGCTGCTTAATTTGTCTCTTGTGAACATGAAGCCTCTTAAAACTATTATGTACTAAACATTGTCTGGAAAATTCCATTCTTTTGTAATCCAGTCCTCCTTTAGGAAAAGCAGCAGTTTAGAATTATAAGAATAAAAGAGGGATTCAAATGAAAAAAGACTATGTCCATTACATTTATGCTCATCATGATTATGATGAAGACAAGAATCCCCCCCCAAAAAAGTCATTATGGTATTTCCAAGGGAAAATACATGTTTTAAAACAAAAGTCTAAATGAATAGGTATGAAGCAAGTGATGAGAAATTAGGGGGAGGGGGAGGTGGGGGTTTGCCTCTTGACTGCATGCAAGCATCCCCACTGATGTCCTGCCTAAGAACGCAGTGGTGACAAAGAAGTAGAAATCTTGCATGTAATGGCAGGAAAGTGATTTTATTCCACTCACCATCTGGTCAGTGCAGCTTATTTTTTAGGCAAAGGATTAGTCATTTCTTGGGCATGTTAAGCCCTAATTTCCATAAGGCCTTACACATATATACACAGATACACACACACACACACACACACACACACACACACACACACACATATACACACACAGAGTTCTGATAATCCTACACTATATTTCTCTACCTTCTATTCACTAAAAATATGTACAAATTACATTTTCATTTTGGAGCATCTCTGGAGAAATTTTCAGGCATATCAAGTTGATGGCCTGTACATTTTTTTTTACAGTAAATAAAAGTGGACTTTAATAAGACCATAAAAAAATTGCATATGAAGGAAATGTAAACTGGTATAAACACTTGGGAAAGAAATTTGACAGTTTAATCAAGAACTAACTAAACTTCAAACATTCTGCCCAAAAATGTAATTTCTCGGAATCTATTCTTAGATAGTTCAAATTAATAAAAAGTATGTGACAAAAATACATTTTTATAATAGCAAAAATGGAACCAAACCCACATGTTTACACTGAATTATAGTTAAAGAAATTATTGTTATCTGACAAAATACTCTATTAAAAGTATGGATAAGACTATATAATAATGTGGATATTTATGCTACATATTAATTGAACAACATGCATATGTGATGATTTATGTGCTTATAAAAAATGAACAGAAGATGGGAGAGTAGGGAAATCTACCACAGAGACAAGTATTTTGGTATAAAAGGTTGCTTGAGAATGGAAGCACACTATATCTGAAGAATAATTTCTCTCCCCAATAAGCACCAGTTAGTATACTTTAGAACAATTTCCTGAATATTGAACTGCTTTATTCGGTATTCACCATTCTTGCATATTTGCACATCATTCATAGATTATCAATGAAAATAAAAGGGGAGTGTTTGTATTAGCACTCGTTTCAACACAAGAAACAGCACCCTTTTTTCTTCTCTTGTGTAGGAAGCCACAACAGAGAAGACATTCATCTGATTTCCAAGGAGCCTCTAGGTCCTCAGAGCAGAGATGCTATGGGAGAGACAATCAGTGAACTATTTAAAATGCTTCCCATAAATTAATTCCCCAGTGCAGTATTGTTGTTGCTTTACATTCTTATCAAAAATTCACTCAGCCATCTAAGTGGACAAAGGTTCACCGACTCAGGAGATTAAATAGAAGCACCCAACTTCCCATTTCCATAGCACAATGCTAAAAGTAAAGTGATATAAGTGAGATTATCCTGGCCCCTTGAAAGTAGGACATACTAGTTGGTATTTAAAACAAAGGCCCACCAGTACCTAAATATTAAGGGTCAGGACAAGAATACCTGAGGCCCATAGGTCCCAGTTGACATCTGCAACTCCCAAGAGGCCCCAAGGCCTGGGGCCAGGGAACATCTGCTTGTGTCTAGCCTCACAGTAAAACACAGCCTTCCAACATTAAAGACAACCTCATGCTTTTGGTTGTTATTGTCAATGCTGTATAGTTCAGGCACTGTAGAATAATTTAGCTGAGAGCATTTTATTGTAAGTCTTTGCCTCTGCCACTTGCAATAAGAAATCCTTAGTTTAAAACTAAAAACTTCTGTGCCACCTGTAGACTAAACAGCATGGAAAAGTTATCAGCCAGGGAGTGGATAGGCATAAGAGTCCTCCTCACATGGTACCACAGGGCTGACCTTGGGCTCTTGTAAAACATCAGGCTCATTGCCAGCCCTCTGAGACTCTGGAGGCTGGTAGAAGGACATGGTGCATGTGATCATATGTAGCAGATGCACACAGAAAGGGAAATATTGTGGCCCTATATAGGCAGTGTGCGCTCATTATCTTTGATCTTTTCTCTTTTTCATGAGTGCTATGTCTTTATAGTAAATAAAATTTTCAGTTATTTCTGGAGGCAGGAACTGCCAGTAGTAGTCCATGTTACTTTTCTTTCTTATTAGAATGTTTCGAACAATCTATAATTATTACTAAAGATAATTAATGAGCTATTAGGACAGTTTTTGATGCTTGGCTAGGGCTTCCATCTTCTCCTGTGAACACTATTGATGAATACTTTTCAAAGATCAATGCTTTCTTTTGCAGAGGGCACATGGGTTTTCTTTCCAATAGTCATCATCAGCCAGGTTCCATTTGAGTCTCATCCTCCCTTCTACTTTGAGAGAGGAAGAGACAACCCTGGAAAGTTAGAGGGTCCAGACACAAAGATTGTCTTCCTGCCATGAATGAGCCTGTGCAGCTGATCAGAAGAGGAACTGTTTGTCTCCAGGGAATAAGAAGTCATTGTCCTTTAGCCTAAGGCTGGTTACTCTGTGTATCCTTCCCTGGCCCACTTTCCACCCTTCTCTACCTGCTCTGCTTTGTGCCAGAGGTTGAGCACTCTGTGTCATAAGAGGTGCGTTCCTGTGCTCTCTGACTTCCAGCAGACGGGAGTGCAATAGGAGGTAGGGGCTGTGGCGCTTATCCCTGCCACAACTTCCTTCAAAGCTGAAAATCAGAAGAAAGGAATACTACTTCTTGAAAATGAGTCACCATAAGACCATATATCCTCTCAAATTTCATTAGATATTTTTAAAAGATAATAGTTTAAGAAAGTTGATTCCTTTATTAAAGACTTTGCCTTTGATTAAAAGAATTATTTTTAGTAGATTTAGACATATCTTGGACTCTCAAATGACTGAATCAAGTTCAAAACAGCATGAAGGTGGACATGTGGAAATTTACTCTTAAATATTAAATGGCAGAATGTGAAAAGCTGTAGAACTTGAAAACTATTACAATTTCAACTTTTGTATTTGACATTTGGTATAACATAAAAATAATGTTATCTCATATAAAAATACTGCTAGTGTACAACTCTATATTTACAACAACAGTAATAGACACTCTATAGTGTACAACAATAGTAATACTGCTGTATACAACTCTATATTTCTCACTGCATTTTTTATTATTTCTCCATATATATTACTATTTCTCCATATATATATATATATATATTCCTGTAATATATATATATTTATATATTATATTCCTGTAATATATATATATATGTATTCCTGTAAGCAAAATTAGCAGGTCTAAGGCTATAAACATTTTCCCACTCTTGGTACATACCATCAAATCCTTTTGCAGTTCATTTGTCCCAATTCATGCTCCCACCAGCCGTGATGAAACCCTAGGCTCAGCAGAACATAATACACTTTCTATCTTTTAAATTTCATAAACAAAACAATACTTTGTTTTAACTGACATATCTTTCATTACAAGTGAGTTTGTTTTTTTCATATTTGTCATGTATTTTTATGTTGTAGAATTACCTATTATTGTTCTTTATCCAAGTGTCTATAGAAATTCTAGTATACAAACCCTTTATAATTTAAAAACATCATACTTGGAGGTCATAAAACTTCCTACATTTTGTAGTAGTTATAATGTTTTTAACCATAGAGATAAAAGTTTATAAACTCAAAATGTTGATCTTTCTCCTTGTAGTTACTTTCATTGGTTTTATGCATAGAAAGCTTTTCCTCTTCTAGGAAGCAGTTAAATATTTATCAAAAAATTTCTACAAATATTAATTTTTATGTTTAATCCTATATTCACCAGAAACATAGGATTTTAACACAGGAAAATCTATGCTTTCCTTCAAATAGCTTGCAACTCTCTCAAAGCATTTCTTGAATTATCCCCATTGGACTCATTAATCAATGATGCTTTCTTCTCAAATGCTGTCTCCATGTATAACACAATCAGTTTAGAGGCTCCCTACTTGCTATGTCTATCTAGTTACTTTTATGCCACACTGTTTTAATACTGCAACCTACAAAATGTATTTTTAAATTGAATTAAATTAAATTTTTAGGAGATCTACTATCATTGGCTTGAAAATACCTGCCTTTTTCTTTTTTTGATGAACTTCAGTATTATTTTCTCAAAACAAACCTTAAATGAGTTTATCTGAATTTTATTATCCAATTTAGCTATTCTTCTCAGACAGAAGCCTTCATGACTAAGTTTCTTTTATAGTTCTCCTTTATTGTTGGGAGTTCTTGTTAATATTAGATTTGCTGTTAAATCTACATGAACTAATCTTGTTAACTGCAACACTTTCAAATTAGATGTTATATGAATGGTCCTCAGACTCTAAAGGGACCAGGTGATTTATTTTCCTGGATGACATGTACATGTATTTTCATATCAGTTTTAATTATACCACCTCTTATTGCCTATTTTAGATTTTAATCTATACAGGAAAAGTATACAGAAGTAGCTTCAAGACTAGAAGAAAAAATTATATGCATATATAGATGAAAGAAGGTGAAAGGAGAATCCTGTCTGTTTGAACTGTATCATGGAGACAAGTGTTGGCTCCACTTTCCCTAAGTAGACACAGATACTTTACCCACTCAACACTGTAATGGTTATTCAGTTTAATGTATATACATCTATGTAAAGCTGAAATGTTAAATGTTTAGAGTACTTACTGAATGTAGCTTTTCTCATGATGTCTTGGGTTGAGGATAGTTTCTACAGCATTTTGCCTCATATGGTCTAGCTGACACCCATCTAATACTAAAATCACTGATAAATACATCTGCTCTATAAGGAAAGGCTGCATATGAAAATACAACATTGTATGTATATAGTTGATATTATCATAATGTACATGGTAATCCTCACAACTGATTTTTTTTCAGAGCAATTCCTTTTTCTCTAAGGTTTGGACCTTATATTGGTGACTTCATTTCATCCTTAGAGAACCATAGAGAGCTTATTTGTTACTACTGAATACTTCAGTGTTATCAATGATTAATTTATAGAAAGGTGCAAAAATTACACTCTAAACTCCATTTTTTCTCACACATCTCTCTTTTTTTGTGAAATAAGTACATTTTATGTACATATCATGATTACACTCAACATTGACAATTTGTACCAATATATGACATGACTTGATTTTCATTTTTTCACATTTCTTAACTGAAAGCACTTATTTACATCAAAAAAGCATTTATTATCTTCACTTAGGAGAAACAAATCTCCTAAACACAGAACACTTTACTAAATGTGATGTGAAATTTAAAAAATAGTACAATCATCATGGCATATCAGAGAAAGTATTTTACAGATAACACGTTTTCAATCCTAAATATAGATTTATATAACAAAATAGACAGAACTTACTTAATGAACAGAAACATATCTCTACCTATTTCTTAGTCTGCATTTGAATTTTCCAAAGCAGGAGCTCTCAGAAAAGTCAAACTGTGTCCCGATTAAGTACTTATTTATGGTCAATGGTTTTGAAATTTTTCAACTTTTTGCTTAAGTTCCATTTCAAACATGTGGTGACCAACATCTGTATCAACTCTCCTACATTCTGCAGTGAGTGCTGTCAGCAGGTTGCTCACAGGGCCTTGGTCACATCTCTCTCTCTCTCTTTTTTTTTTATCTTTATTGGTACATTAAATATACACATCATGATTGCACTCCATAATGGGGATTTGTACCAGTATAAGACACAACTTAATTCTTATTTTTTCCCATAACCCTACCCACCCTACCACCCCCCCATATACATAAAATTTGTTTCCTTACTTTTTTGTTACAATCTCAATTGGTCACATCTCTTGAGAGGGCTGAGCAG